>SPJY01033140.1:200884-223399 GCA_005191435.1 Raddia distichophylla | reverse complement strand
CGGCCCGTGCGCCGCCGCCGAAGCGCGGGCCCGGGAGGGCGGCGGCACGGAGGTGTGCCGGTATGGAGAGCGACGAACCGGAGGACCGCAGGGAGATGTTGAGGGAGGCGAAGTTGGCCGGGATGGTGCCGGTGCCGGTGGCGGCGATCACCGCCGGCTCCGCCTGCTGAAGCAGCCACTCGATGGTCTCGCCGTCCGTTTTGTGCCCCAGCTCCCGCGTCAGCTGGAACACCCGGGCGGCGCAGATCGCTGGCATCCGGATGCGCCGCCCGCGCCCGTCCACCTTCGTGTGCCGGTCCTTGGTCGACGTGCGCTTCGGCGGCGCCGCCTTCCTCGCCTGCATCTCCCCCGGCGCTGGCGACCCATTCGCGCCGCCGCCGCCGGCTCCCACCCCAGCCGCCGCGGCCGGGGACGTGGAGCACGGGTGATCCTCCTTCTTCCCGAGGAGCTGCAAGGGGAAGTTGGGGCGCCGCCCTCCACCGGCGTCTCCGGCGATGTCCATGGTCGATTAGGCCATAGACCACACCCCAAGGCGCCGCCTTTTTTGCTCCGCGAAGCCGAGCAATGGATTTGGTGACCAACGAACTGTTCTTGTGGGGCTCCTCACCTGGTTAGGTGTGGCGCCGTGGCCGTGGCCGTGGCGGCGGCGGTGGCTGAGCTAGTGAAAGAAAGATCAACCAGGAGAGACCTACCTATCTAGTAGCAGCTGAGAGAGAGAGAGAGAGAGAGAGAGAGAGAGTATTTTATGGTGATTTTGGTTGGGTATGGCCGTATGGGAGCTGCAGCCTGCAGGGAGGAAGAGGGCTGGAGGAGGCGAGGAGGAGGGAGAACATCAAGACAGGAGACGATGGTGTACTTTGTCGGGATTGGAGGAGAGAGATCACGACGCATTAAAGGTAGCATGTTTGAGAGAGTGGAAAGGCAATCGAGGACTGATGAGGATAAGCAAGGCACAGAGGCACAGAGCTAGCAAAATTATTAGGCTCACTGACCACCTCTTAGCGTAAGTAAAATATCTTCTCCGATGAACAGTCACCTAACAAACCCTAAAAGCTCTACCATACGACATACACGGATGAGATGTAGCGAGAAAGCTGTTAAAATTGTGTTCGATCATCGACCAGCATCGATCTGGGCTGGGCCGTTTTTGCTGGGCTTTACTCTTTCCTTTTTTCCAAGGCATGCTTGCTCCGCTTTGCTGCTTTGCCAACCGAACAGTCGAGCATCCTACAAGTTGCAATCACTTTGTTGGTGCCAATCGTTTCCTTAGTAGGAGGATAGAAATGGATGCACATAAGCTCGTACCACACGCGCTCCACACATAGGCCGTAGCGCATTCACTCTCGCTAGTCGCTACTAGGAGCACTCGATCTACCAACAAAACCCTCAAGCAGCGCTAGAAAATTATCGCTGAGCATACTTAACATTGGCCGACCACTGCAGGAAACCATCACAGATTTGACAATCCTCAAAAAATTGACGTAATTAAATAGGTAACCATGGAAAATTTTATTTTCGTTAGCCAACTAAGCCGATTATCTTCTTTTATTTTTTAAAAGTCGATGGTAATAAGCTAACGAAAAACTAAAGTGTTTTTGCACGGTCTGTGTTAGGATTTAGAGCCCGCTACGAACGGCCACACAAGGACCCATGTGCAGAGAAAGGGCTCCCTAGATCTTAACGGAGGCCCAACTGGAGCAACGACTAAGACCATAGGCCCACTCAACCCAAAAGACTAGCCTGATGGGAGGGGTGCCTCCACCTTTTAAGTTGTACTCCCCAATCACCAATTATCGATGTGGGACTAAACCCAACAATCTCCCCCATCACACATCGGACCACTTCGTCACAACGGACAACTTCGTCCAGCGAATGTGTGGAATTAACAGACCCCATCACACATCGGACCACATCAAATTCAACACATTCAAATTCAAAGGGGTGCCTTCACCTTTCAAATTCCAGAAGAGGTATGGTCAGGAAAACCAGTTTATTAGTATGTTGGTTTTAGTCCCACAACGGTAATTGATGATGGGGGAGCACGACCTAAAAGGTGGAGCCGTCCCACACCTAACAGACTAGTCTTTTGGGTTGAGTGGGCCCATGGTCTTAGTCGTTGCTCCAGTTGGGCCTTTGGCTCCGTTAAGACCTAGGGAGCCCTTTCTCTGCACATGGTTCCTTGTGTGGCCGTTTGCAGCGGGCTCTAAATCCTAACAAAGGGAAGGTATTGATTTTAACGAGGTGTTCTCTCCTGTTATTCGTCATTCATCAATTCGGGTTATGCTTACTATTGTTACTTTATTTGATCTTGAATTAGAGCAACCTAATGTTAAAACTGCTTTTCTTTATGGAGATTTGGATGATAAGATTTTTATGACTCAACCTGAGGGTTTTGTTGCTCCTGAAAAAGAGCATTTAGTTTGTCATTTGAAGAAATCTTTTTATGGTTTGAAACAAACTCCAAGACAGTAGTATAAAAGGTTTGACTCGTTCATAATTTCTCATGGTTATTCTCAAAGCAATTATGATCATTATATTTATTTCAAGCAGTTTTTTAATGGATCTTTTGTGTATCTACTGCTTTATGTTGATGATATGCTTATTACTTCTCATGACAAGTGCTCCTATGGCCTTAGTTGTTGCTCCAGTTGGGTCTTTAAGCCCGTTTAGACCTGGGGAGCCCTTTCTCTGCACATGGGTCCTTGTGAGCCGTTTGCAGCGGGCTCTAAATCCTAACGAGTGGTATCAGAGCCAGGCATTGGGATCAGACGCCAAGCCAGGGGTAGGAGGCGGCGAGTCCGGAGCCGGACGGCCCGAGATGGGCGCCGGCGGCGGTTGAGCCAACGGCGGCGGCGGCGGCGCTCGCGGGTCCTTGAGCGGCGGCGCCCGCGGGGAAGGAGCCGACGCCAAGCCAGGGGTAGGCGGCGGCGGGTCCGTACCGGGCGGCGGTCCGAGCCCGGGCGGCGGCGCGAGGTGAACACCGGCGGCGGCCGTGGCCGTGACGTCGATGGGGGAAGCGCCGGGTCTTCCGCCAGATCCGGACGGGGGAAGAGCGGCGGCATCGACGACGACTTCTCCCAATCCAGGTACGCCGGGAAGAGCGAGGCCGGTGGCCTGCAGTGCGGCCTGAACCTCGTCGGGAAGAGAGCGAACGGCGACGACAATTTGATCGACGGCGAGGTCCGCGAGTTGGGCAGCGGTTAGCGGGGCAGGAGGGTCGACGACCGTGGTGGACGACGTCGTGGGCGGCGCCGTCAGGTCGGCGATCGTGGAGAGAGAGGTCACAGGAGGAGGATCCGTGAGATCAGCCATGGTAGCGACGTCGATGAGGGCGGCAGCGCCGGCAGCTGAAGAATTAGGGTTAGGGTTTCGAAAGAGGCTCTGATACCATATTGGAGAAATAGTTATGCGGAATAGATGCTGTGTATTGATCAGGGGTGGAATATATATAGAGTACAGGAGATGGGCCTCCCCCAAGGCCCATATACTCTAACACCGTTGAGAACCCGTTGGTTGAAAAATATCCAACGGGTTCGGATACGGGGAAAATTTGTAGCAACACGTGGGTGTGGGTATATTCTCGAGTGTTTTTTTTATGGGAGTCTGAAGTGTTAATACCCAAGTAATATGTACCCGTTGCCATCTATACTATGGTTCCTACATGCTTAATTGCTTTGGCCAGTGAAATCTCACCACGAAGCACAGCTCAAGAAATAAGTACTCCCTCTGTGCTAAATTGTAGTTTACTGTTGACTTTTGAATATTCTATTTGACCATTCGCCTTATTCAAAAAAATATGTAAACATTATTTATTTTATTGTGATTTGTTTTATCATTACACTTACTTTAGGCATGACTTATATTTTTTCATGTTTGCATTAATTTTTTCAATAAGACGAATGGTTAAAAGATGTGTCCAAAGTATACAATGAACTATAATTTGAAACAGAGGGAGTATCTATCAATTAGGCGCATGCTTGGGATGTCGGGAGTAGAACAAGAAATGAGTAATGTAAAGAAGAAAATAACAGGCATCCAGGCACGATAAGAAGATGAGGATGACCCATCTGCCGTGCAGTTCGATAAGTCCTTATCACAGATATATCCTTTTACGGATTCGCTAGCGGACAATCATCTCTAGCAACGCACATTGCTTGGACCTTGTTCTTTCCAGCATATCGTTGCGTTGGCGTAATACTGTAGCAATTTTAAGAGCTCTCGAAATGAGGTGTAAAGATTATAAAAAAATTTAAAAATTAGTTTTACCATCTTTGGAAGGACTACTAAAAGTCACAAAAAATCGTTACAAGCTGTCACAATATATAGGCTATATAAAATAATAAAATTTGCTACAATAATATGCAGCAGTATGATACGCTGAAAAGAACGAGGCCTTGGTTTGGGATTTGGGTCGCCTGTACACACGAGGCGGGTATCGGGGCACTGTCAACGCTGGCTTTTTATCTTATCCATATTCAATACTATTCGACCATCGTTCTATTCTCATATATACAAACTCTACATTTAGGTTCTTTTTATATTTTACTCCTGGCACTACGGCTACAATATTAGATTCGACGGGTGCTTCAATCCTTTTACCATTAAACTAGTGGACTCCAATTATAATCAAAGTCACTCACCACGATATAACAAATCAACACAAAAATAGAAAGACACACATATGGACAATCACACTCACATAAGAGATTTGAGTAGTTATTGACAACGATCACACTAAGGGCATGTATAATGCTAGAGACAGCTGCTATCTCTAAAGCATCGCCATATCACATATAGACAACTCTATAGACAGTGTATACAGTGGGTTGTCTCTAACAGTCTACAGTTATTTAAAATAGTTGAATAGAGTTTAAAAACCATGTTGATCGAGTGGATATGAATTTTAAACAAAAAAATTTAAAAATAAAAACAAACAATAGATTATAAAAAAATTAAAAATTTATTTTTAAAAAATTTATATGGCAAGTGTTGTCTAGTTTTGTTTGAAAAAATTTCAGGAATCCATTTTTGAAATCGGTTCGCTGATTAGAGATATTAATCAAATGATATAACAAAAAATATAGAAAAGGAGGTGTATAGGTTTCCGTGCTGCATGCATGCAGGGGGAGAAAAGAATCTGGAGACTCCACCGCAAGTGTTGCAGCAGCGTTAGCGCTGGCGCTTGGCTAAGCGACGGCATCTTACTCTCTCTCCTCCACGTCACAGAAAAAATGACATGGCACCTGCTGTAGCCTGCTTATAGACAGCTGACCTGGAGCACTGTACATGCCTTAATATGTGAGAAGCACGGCACTGATGTCATCACAGTAAATCGAAGTTGCCCCATGAGAACCCATTGATGTCACCATTGACTAGTGAGAGCATCTGTGCATCTATTACTTCATCTGCATACTCTATTTTACTATTTCCTACTTTTTATTTTTTTAAAAAAAAAAAGTTCCGTCATACTTTACACTACACTCTAAGTATTCACTGTCTCCACTGCTACCTATCCAACACTGTAATACTCCATCCGTTCTGAAATGTAAGGCATATAATTTTTTGATGAAGTCAACAAACGTAAACTTTGACCATTAATTTCTTTCATATTATTTCATCAATAACTATAAAATTAACATCATATCAAAGTACCTTCAAATACGAGTCTAACTATATCACATGCATAACATTGAGCATATATGTTCCTAGCATAATTATTAGTCAAACATTCTAAACCTTGACTTTTGAAAATATATGCACGCCTTACATTTTAGAACGGAGGGAGTATTTTAGAGTACCCACGGCTAATGCTCTGGCTAGCGCGAATGAGACTTCCTGCAATAATTTGACAATTCTCGTATACACTTAAGCCCTATTCTTTTCAGTTTAACGGCTTAACAGATTAACAACTTATGTACATTTTCAAAAGATAAATGGTTTGAGTTTTTTGAGTCCATTTTTTCGTTGTTTTGAAGGTGGGTCCTAACGTTTTAAAAAGCAAGTCAAACAAAATAGATCCGAATCTCGAGACTAACTCAAAAAAACTCTCGAAATTCAGTCATTTCAGTCGTTCAGCTATTCAGTCGTTTAGATCAATTCAAAAGATTAAAACCTTGATCTCATTTTAGACACCTATCTCACTTATCTAAGGAAACAAACTTTTTATCGGTAGCGTAGCATTTCAGCAAAATTTATCTTTTTTATATAGCCTATTTGGTGTAATAATTTGTAATGATTTTTCTCAGGTTTTTAGTAGTTCTCATAAAGATCTTAAAACTATTTTTAAATTATTTTTTAATAATATTTAAGCCACTTTTTAAATACTCTCAAATTTTGTTGAAACGCTACATGCTACACTACGTTAAGCTGAAATGTAAAAGACCTTTCGTTCTCCCTCATGCGCACTGTTTATCTCACCAGAGATCCCTGCTTCTTCCTCCCTCACGTGGGTACGCGCGTGTGTCTACCTCGCCGTGAAGCCTTGTGAGAATCGTGCACTGCAGCGTGCACCTTTACGTTGGCGAGGAGCTCCCCACTCCCCAGTCAATCCATATGGTTTGTGTTAGAAAACCCAACGCTAACGAAAGATCTAAACAATTTAAGAAAAATGATGTTTGATAACACAGTTCAGCTTAATAATCTATGTCTACGGGACATGTCTACGGACATTTCTCGTTAGTCGTTATGATTTGTGCCAAATATGAGTAGGATAAGTTAGATTTGGAGTGTGTCATATACTCATAGGGGGTCTTGACTGGCCTATGGTGGGGATTCCAATTGCTAGTATGTGGTAAAATTGCGGATGGGGATTGGGGAGGAGCGCGCATAGGCATAACCGTAGATATAGGCAATTGAGCCAAACTGTGTTACCAAACATCACGTCTCCAATGTCGTTCGGATCTTCCATTGACGCCAGGTTTCCTAACAAGTGGTATCGAAGATAAGATTGACAATATGGAGGATCTTGATCAAGGAGGTGTTGTGGAGAATTTTGGCGTAGGCGTGAGAATCATGCAAACACGTAGCATCGAGAAAAATACTCACGTTGGCGCAGAGTGGAGTATTTGGGTGATCAATGGTTTGATCAAAGGGAGCTACTGTTTCCATGGATCGTCCAGACATGGTCATGAGAGTATGAGATTAACAAAGTAGTTGTTGGGAGTCGAAGCGGTTGCGGCAAAGACTCCGATTCGCGATTAGACCAACGAGGCGACAAGACATGGTGCATAGCCAGAGAGATCGGATGGGGATGTTGCATGGCTAGCGCATCAAGACACTTAGTGGTTTTGTGTCGGTAATGTGAAAGTCCAGCCACGACATGATCATGCATGGAGGGTGTGCAGTAGTGTGCTAGGAGCGTGCTCTGGGATGGAGGATTGGATCTAGAGGTGGGGGTGCTGTTCTAGATTTTTCGGTGGCCGGTGAATGTCCTTCGAGGCCGCAGGGCGTACAAGTGGTGATGGTGGAGTCGCACTGTTGCAGCATCGGCTGGACTGCTGCAAGTGCAGTGGGCTAGGTTGGCCAGCTTGGGCCGAGTGGACGTAGGCACGGGCGGCTTGAGAATTTATTACTGTACTAGCTTTATTTTAATTCAAAATTAAAAAATAATTTCCCGTTTAATAAAATTAAAAAAATAGCATCTCAGCGCCCGATGATCGGGCGTTAATTTTGACACGCCCGCGTAGTAGGCGATTGATTATAAAACGCCCGTCCAGAGGGCGTTTTATAAATATCGCCCGTTCAGCGGGCGCTTTATATATAGCGCCCGTCCACCGGGCGCTTCATATATAGCGCCTGTCCAGCAGGCATTTTATGTCAGTGGGCCCCCCTGGCGGGCTACCACTTTTATCAAAACCTAAGAGATTAATATGGAGATTGGGTATGTCTCAATGGCAGCACAGATGGCGTTTCCATGACACCGGAAGCCATCGCCACGCGCCCACAGGCCTCCTCGCCGCGCGCAGTTGCGCCGATTGTCTGCCACGGCCGAGAAAATGAAGTTAAAGGCGCAGAAAAAAAAAATGTATAGATAGGACCGAAATATTTTTGTAAAATTTAACGTGAATGAAAAATATATATAAAATTAGAACAAGTTACGCACCATTATGTTATTCAATTCCCTCCTTTTCTTGACATTATCAAATACGATAGCGTTATGACATTATCATTATTAATGGGTAATTACTTTGTTATTAAATTAAACGCATGTTTAACGAGACATGACATGACATGAATTGACGTAACTGGCAGACAGACAGTGACATCCCACCAGCAGTGGGCCTTTTGTGCATGCAGCCCGCTGATTCCGGCACACACTTCAAGACGTACAGGGCACGCACTTCAAGGCGAAGGAATCCGAGGCGTGCAGAGCCGAGGCGTGCGTAGGGAAGAAAGAAACAACGTTGTTTTATGCATCATACGTGCCATGACTCGTATCACGTTAATCAATTTGTTTTAATATTTATTCATCGGTTCTGAAAAACCATAAAATTTGACGGTGACAACCGAAAATGATAGGAGAAGGTAAAATGACACTTTATTTTTTCTGACTTCGATCGGAAGACAAGTACGCATCCGATTAAGGCAGTTGATCTGGAAAATGACATGGACAAATGCACCACCGAGTGCTGCATGAAAGGTTTTCTACGAAGTCTGGATCTTCGATGTGCCCGTACTCCCTTCGAAATTTATTTCGCTTGTAGCGCACAAATTCGTTCGGACTGTCGAGGCAGTGACATCCACAAAGACATTTATAATTGGTGCATAGGGGTTCGCCTCAAATTGTGGATCAAGAACTAATCGCATTCTCTCCCACTCTGTCGCTTGCACACTCAATAGACCATTTACTCGATGCTGTAACTGCTGTATTCTTTCGTGTAGATAGTCTATGTATGTAGATGCAGCCATGGGATATGGATCATCTATCCATTTTGTAAAGCCACAATCTTATGCCTGCGAAAAGTCGAGTATATTGTTAATAACTTTTTTGTAACGTAATAAGGTTAATTTTGATAGTAAACGCACCTCAAACATGGGACATCGGTAAAACCTACGGCCCGTAAAACCATCTGCAACACGATCATAAATCTGCACGACCGTATCGATCCCGTGGAGGCACTGTGGCCATCCTCTATAGAACTCTGGATCTCTAAGCATCGTAGGATTTGTGTTGTAGTGAGCTCTCGATACGATCGGCAAATCTTCAGAGGGTGAGTGTGCTTGAACTCCTGGGCCATATGAAAGCCCCCATCTGGGTGGCACAAATGGACAAGTGGTAGTATGCACGTTATCCATGTACTACACATAAAGAGGACGATCAAACACATAGAAAACACATATAAGCATGTTGAACATAATAAATCAAAAATATAGTCACAATTAAACGGATTGAAATAAGAGACCACCTCCGAAACGATTGAAGATACAGTTGTTGTGCAAGTGACGAGTGTTCAAAAACTAGATATGTCCTATGAGTGTTAGTGCGGTGCGAGATTCGTTGGCACCGGGTGCTCCATTTAAAGGAAATTAACATCGCATTCGTACCAGGGCGTGGGCGAGAAGCTGCTTATTAAGCACTGTGTACAAACACGGTGTGAGCAGCTGTTACCTCTTTGTGCTGTTACGTCGCTTTCACACTGTGTATAAGCACTGTGTAGAATCCTGATGCTACTCGTGCTGTAGCACTGTGTAGAATCCTGTTGCTACTCGTGCTGTGACGTCGCTTTCGGCTGCAGTGTGCACCGATGGAGAGAGATAGGACTCGCGGAAGGACATGTTTGCACCGACGGAGAGAGAAAGAGGTGGGATTAACAGTGTTGACAGTGACTGGTCAATTTCACGAACAGTATACGTGAATTATTGCTTTAAAAATACTTAACATTCATCGCTTCTCACCGTGACAGTATGGTACCCCTTCCATCTATATATATCGTGCCTCCATAAGATTCGAACCGCACAACCTCACATACACCATGGCAAGCTGGGCTCCTTCCACACGCCCGTTCATTCCTGATACCTGGTGGGAGTCATTTGGTCCAGGAGATCTCGCACAAATATATGCTTCAATATGGCTATGGCCTCCTGAGAGATCGAAGCTATGCTTCAATATGGCTATGGCCGAAATGTCAGTGTGGTAACCCTGCCGTTGTGCAGTGGTTCGACTACGTACATGAAGGCTTCACTAGTCGTAGATTCTACCGGTGCCCAGACTATAACGTAAGTATCGTCCTTAATTTTCGTCATAGATCCCGTGTGCAGACTAAGTATATCAATTGAACTCACAGATTCCAGATGTTACTTGTGGATGGACAATGTGGATGGATGAGCCTTACCCGAGCGCTGCATATTTTTACATCGCAAGCCTTCACGCAAAGATAGATCGCTTGAAGAGCAGGCTCCGTGCACTACAGCCATCTGCACAGCAAACAACTCAACAGCGTCCTCAGAGGCGTCGCCAACAGCCGACGGCAAACGCGGAGCCGTCAAACCGCATGGTTCTCGATCAACACTACATCCCAACTCGTTTTTGTAGTGAGACCTCATGCCTCTGTGGATGCCATTACCCCAGCACACCGAACGCAGAAGTTCTTCGGCGAAGATCAGTCATGCAAGAACAATACCCAGGGTATTTTCACACAACGTGGGAAGCGACTTCTCAATGTTCAGCCACATGATGTTCTTGCGAATGCCACAACCCTTTTACACAGCCGTGGCCATGCACGTAAAATAGTAGGTATTTCAGAGTGACGAGCTTATGCTACAATGGTTGTATCATTGATGCTCATGCGACTTCTTATGTATTTACGACTTGTTATGTATTTAATCTATGAGTTCAATTGCGACGTGTTTTTTCATAATAGAAAAAATCGAAGGAATTTTAGACGTTGCGCTGCGCTGCGCTACCAGGTATGACGGACGCTACGTCGTCGAGGGTTAAACATTGCAGTGTACAGTCGAGCGTGAATAAAATAACATACACAAACTAATAACAATACGATATAAAAAGTGACATAGTAGTGGTACTAACAACACACAAAAGGTATAGACTAACATACGTCCTACGGACGCCCCCTCTTAGGCATCACGCCCATAACAGAACCGCCCCCTCTTAGGCTTCACGCCCATAACAGAACCATCAGCTCGAGACTTGCGCACACGTCCGAACTGTGTAGAGGGAAAAGAGATGCGGTCCGGGGCCCCGACGTGTCGCTGCGGTCGGGGCTGTGGCTCCGGCGTCGCATGCTCTGGCTGCGACTGCTGCGAGGTGACAGGGGGTGCCTCAAACAACTGTGATGGCCCTATCTCCTGCTGACTTCCGTAGAAGTAGTCCGAGTAGTCCGCTGGGAGAGGACTGCTCTGGTACACCGGTGGCTCGACAAGAGGGCTGTGACGCATCTCGGCGCCCGCCTCTGGGCTGTCCCAAGCCGAGGTGTACGCAGGATCTGCAATGTGTTTATTTGTAAGTATCATCACATACACGACTATCGAAAATGAAAACAGCAGAAATAACCATCAAATGTGGGCGCAGCAGGTGGCCTGAACGATCCGTGAAACGTAGAGGCCGCCTGAGTGGACGAGCCTGGCACGTCGACAGAAGGACGGACTAGGCCGCGAACGTCCTGAGGGGGCCGAAAAGGAGGGGGGCGGAAAGACCCCTGGAAGCCTCCGGACGACCCGGGCACGTCCTGAGGGGGGCGGAAAGACCCCTGGAAGCCTCCGGACGACCCGGGGGCGTCCTGAGGGGGCCGAAAAGACCCCTGCAAGCCTCCGGACGTCCCTACGACACTCGGTGCTGGAGCACGAGGATGCTGGCTGACTGCACGAGACGTATATTAAATTATTATAATTCATATGTGCGACGTATATTTTATTATTACAATTCATATGTACTATACCGGAGAATGGGGGTCTGGGGGCCGCTGCAAGTACGGAAGCGAGGGCGCCGCTGCAGGTACGGAAGCGAGGGCGCCTGGATCACTGCAACAGGACGTCAGACGTACAGCTCGCGTGCACTTCTCGTAGATCCTCCTGAAGGATTCAAGCGAGAAGCTCGCGTGGTCTTCTCGTAAATCCTCCTGAAGGTGTCAAAGACCTCACTTGCCGTCATCTGAATACCCTCCCGGATGCGCCCCATGGCATGGCGTGCTTCCATGCTGGACTGTCGTATGAAGTCTTGCTGTTCAACAATGATCGAAAACATGGCATCCCACACAAATGTAAGTTTTATGATGCAGACAAACTAATAATTATCCGTGCAAGATAGAAATGTTACCGCTTGATATGCAGCCTGTCGATGGTGCTGAGGGTACGTGTCGAAGACGCTAGGTACGTGCACGATCTCCGTAGGAGGCGTGTATCCGACACGAGTGCGTGTAGCGGGTACGTACCACCGTAGGTACGCGTCGTACGTGCGTCGTCATACTCTCGGTCCTCGTCTACGAGATCCTCCAGTGCTTGTTCCCACTGTTCCACCCATTGGACCATCGCAGGACTCTAAAGAGCGCCGGCACTCTGGCCTCATCTGATGACCCTACATCATTATTAAATGCTTAGACCATGCCACTATAAAAACAACAATTGTCAAGAAAACACGTGTATCGAACGTACTGGTGAACGTGACGGGGAACGGTGTGCACGACTGGTAGGGGAAACTGTGCACGAGCCTCGACGAGGTCGTCCCGGTAGGGCGTCCACTGGAAGTCGTGGTCCTGCACCTCGTCCAGCATCCGGACGTAGTCCGGGTAGTCCCTGTGGGGTGTGACGTGAGCCCACGTCGGCTGCAAAATTGATCAAATTGTTAAATTACAGAATATCAATAAGATAGGATGACAAATCGAAAGTACGATTATTTCATTACCCGTCGGCGAAACTACAAGAACCCCATCGTAGGTCTATCCTCCTCGGTCTCGTGGTAGTAAACGGCACTGTACACACTGTGATCCATGAGAGGTCGACCGACAGCGATCCTCTCATACAACCACAACTGGAGTAGCAGTGGACAGCCTGTGATCAGCGGCTCCGCCTCCTTCGTCTTGTACACGCAATCGCACAGCCCCCTGTAAGTAGCTGCAAGCACCGCGGAAGCCCAACTGTAGGCGGGTACCTGATTTCCCTGGGAGTCGGCGATCGACTGAGCGTACAGAAGAAGAAACTTGTCCACCGCATTCCCGGACGTGTTGCAAAACAACACGTACCCGAACAGCCAAAGCAGGTACGTCTCGAGGTGTCTGGACACCGTAGCCTCGTCTGCCTCTGGGTGGATGGTCTTCGCCTGTTAAAAAGTTAAAAAAGGTATTATGCATGACATCATCTAGTTAGAAAGAATATCATTTCGAATTTGCCTCTTACCGTAAACTGCAGTATCCACCTCTTCGTTGGCCCATGCGTCTCCGAATTTGAAATGGGCCTGTAGTTCGGGGAACCCGGCCGCCGCTGGATATTGGCGTACCGGGCCATCAGCTCAGCACGCCAAAGTGGCGACACGTCCACAGCCGCCACTGCGTCACCCGCACAGGGAAGTCCTAGTATATAAGACACATCCTGTAGGGTGGGGGCGACCTCACCATAGGGCAGGTGGAAGGTGTGGGTCTCTGGCCTCCACCGGTCGACGAGAGCTGCAAGCAGAGACCTATCGAAGCAGAACTGCGTCTGCTGAAGCCGACGCGGAAGGACCTGTCGCTCCTCGAAAGCCGTCGCCTCCAGCATCCGGCACACTGGGAGCAAGCCGGCATGACGTAACCTGCATGTTCATAATAAATAAGATATCGCAGTCTTTAATTAAGGAATATACAATTTTTTGACCGGACCTATTAACCCAGCGGGCGTCGAGAGTCAGCAGCTCCTTCAGTACTCTAGGACGAAAGGCTGGAAGCAGACGTCCCTCAACGGCACTCTTACGCGACCGATGCCTTTGGTCCACAGAGGGATCCAAAAGGCGATCGGCCTGCTGTCCGCTACCGTCGTCCGCCATGCTGAAACTCTTCTTTGCCAACGCATACCTCACAACGTTTTCTTTATGCGTTGTAGGAAAATATGGTAACCACGCATTTTTGCGTTGTGAACTCTAATGCGTGGTAGGATAGGTGAATAGCTACGGAATACATGTGTTGTAATTGATGCGTTGCTAATACAACAAATTAGATTTCTTTATATCTTAAACTATTCTTAATTAAAAATATGTCCATATTTTTAGAAAATAATCTCATTCCTATATATTTATATGGATATAGGGCAGAAGCGGTTTTTTTAGCATTACTTTTTATTTGAATCTAAACAATTCACTCTGAAAATTTAAATTTTAGCATTACCTTTAGTTTTAATCAAGCATTTCACTTCGATTAAAAATTTGGAGTCGGACTCCTTTACACATTTTTTGGCGCCAATACATATTTCACTTCCCTCCAATTTTTTGTCATGCTCGCTGGAAACACTGCCTAAACATCCCTCCAATTTTTTGGGCGGAGGCGATGGGCCGACAGGATGGAGGCGGCGTGGGCACCGGCGGGGGCAGATGGCGATTGGCGGCGGCGGCGGGGAAGGAGGCGACGAGCTGGGGATGGCTGGATCGCAAGGTGGAGGCGGGTCGAGCGAGCCGAGCGCAGCCTGGAGCGATGCGCGCGATGGGTGGAGCGAGCCAAGCGCAATCGTTCATCGCTCCCGATGGGCGAAATTTACATGAATTTTAAAATTTGTTTCGTGTAAATTGGATATGGTATGAAATATTAAACTTTCAATAATTCAAAAATTTTCGTGTAAATTAGAAATTCAAAATTCAAAAAAAAAATTGAAAATTGAAAGTTTTAAAAATGGGTTTTTTAGGATTTTACATGAATTTTAAAATTTGTTTCGTGTAAATTGGATATGGTATGAAATGTTAATAGATATAAGAAGAATCAAACACTGTAGGTGTTTACACTGTACGTGTCCTGGCCCTATCGTTAATTCAATCAACGATCGTCCTAGAGTCCGTTACACGCAGTCCGTTGCAGGCTCTCTTAGCAAGCTATTGTGCTTTCAATGAGCGACCGGCGCTTAATCGTGGTTTCAAAGCACGACAGGGGCCTAGATCTGTCTAAATTTCAGCTCGTCATATATTTTTGCATAAAGGATAAAAAATAAATTTATAAAAAAAATAATTTCGCTATGTGCCGCCCACCTCAGAGAGTCCATGGCCTGAGAAGCCCATCCACGAAAACCGAGTGGCCCACGGCCGTAGTGTTTTTATTCTTTTGACAAACGGCCGTAGTACTTCTTTAGTTCTTTTCCCCGGGCGGATTGTGAAATTTGAGGGTTGTGTATTTGCCACTGTATCCACATATCATAAATTCAAGAGAGTCTACTTATCATTTGACATGGGACTATGGGAGTGACAAATCCCCAAATACACTTCTTTAGGTAGCAAATTCACAATTTATTTTTTTTTTCATCCAAAACATCAAATGAGCCTACTTTCGACTTGAGTGCTGATCGCATTTTTTTATCGACCTGAGCATGTAGCTCATTATATTTTTGTGAATTATTATGTTTCTTACCCACGAGATATATTCCAGGACAGGCTATGAGATATAGATATTCATATATCGTCTATATAATTTCCTTGAAATTTGCGTGGCAGTTCAACAAACCTCACATAACAATGACCTCTGTATATATGGGGCACGCAGTTAGGGTTTGGTTATTTACCAAACTGATCACCACAAGTAAGTTAGTTGTATTTGACCTTTTAAATAACAAATAATCTAGGTTTTTCATCTTTAAAGGTTAGGGACATCTAGCTAGATCCCACGGTACAAGTAGTGAACAAGTAGCTAGATCGCTTATTTGTGGTTTTGACCTGTTAATTCGCCTCCCGTTCTGGGTTGGGCTTGAGGAGGAGTGCAGCCCGGCGATGCCGTCGACACTACTGTTCGTCTTCTCCAGCGCCGGCGTGGTGAGAAGATCAAGCTTCTACAGATGCTTAGTGCTGAAGCCCCCCAAGGACGTACTTGTAATTTTCTGTTTTCAGAAGGGCTTGTCTGTATGTTGTTTGAAGCTTCAGGAATGAACTGGTGGTCTCTTTCTCAAAAAAAAAAAAGTAGTGGTTAAGTTATATACCCTTAACAAATGAGACTTTGCTCTATACCACAGTAAAATTAAGATATGTGGCCCTATGTTACTCTAATTTATTTATCTCATTAATGAAATTCAAAAGAATATGGAAAAAAAATAGAAAAATCTAATATTTTTAGGTGTCAAAAAGTGTGTTTTAGTCATTAAATTATGAAATCCACATTTCAACATTTGAAATGCAAAAAAAAAGTTTCAAAAAACGAAAACAATTCTAAACAAACTACTAAACAATTAAGAGAAAATCTAAATAAATGTGGAGGTGCCATATAGATATTTAGTTAACACATAAAATTTTGAACCAAATGATTTGCCATTTAAAATACCAAATCTAAACAAAATACATGATTTTAGAAATTCACTAGAATAAAGTATTTCAAATGGAAAATCATTTGGTTCAATATTTGGTGTATAAAATTAAAGTATATTCGGCGCCTCAACATTTATTCACTTTTTCACTTGTTTGTTGATTATTTGTTTGAATTGTTTAGAATTTCCTGAAACTCGACTGTTTTTGGCAATTCAAATGTTGAAATATATATCTTATATTTTGAATTGCTGAATACACTTGTATTTGATGCCTAAAAAAATATTACTTGTATTTGAATTGTTGTTTCATACTTTTTGAAATTTATTAGTGAGAAAAAAAACTAGATCAACATCGAACTACATATCACCATTTTTTTCGTGGAACAGAACAAAGGCTTGTTTTGTAAGGGCATATAGTATAACCACCGCCTTTAGAGTGGCATGTAGCCAATTTCCTCTAAAAGTTGTTATTTGAAGATTTGTCGTTCCCTATCTTTATGTAGGTCATGGCATCACATGTCATTGAGTCATGAGTGATGACCCCTGAAGCCATGAGCAATGTTGGCTCTTGTTCACATTTTATCTTCTATCCACGGTTCCATTTTATTGTTGAGCTCTGAAACCTGGGCCCTATTATCCAATTATTATATATTTACTTCTTATATTTTACTTTCAACCCTATTTTTACTATTCGCAGTCTCACCCCTTATAGTAAACTAGAGGGCTAGATATAATAAAGGTATAGGACCACCATTAAGCATGCCCTTGCTTTCTAATTTTTTTCGAAAAAATGTTTTTTCTTCCCTATAGAGTCTTCCTTGTCTCTTGGCATTGATTGTGAGATTCGTGCGCAGCCCCACCTCTCTTTCCCTTGGTCTGCTGCCAAAATAAACCCCCAAAATTTTAATCCAAAAGCAATTGAATTCTTCTTCTTCCTATTCTATTCCTCTCCTTCTATCTCTCTCCCCCCCGAGCCAAAAGCCACTCGCTGCATGACTTCCACGTCGGCCACACGTGACCATGGTGGATTGCAGAACCATGGTAGCATGCACTCAAGCTCCACGGTGAGCCGAGCCACGCCCGTTGCCGTAGCAAATCTGTGCCGAGGCCACATCGTTGTGGTCGTCATCGGCAGTGAGTAGTTGTCAAATTAGGGAGTGAGAGGGGGAAGGACCTGATTGCTTTTGGTTTGAGAGAGGTGTAGGTTGGGTTACACATGAATCTCAACACACGGCCAACAACACGGGATAAGACAACGAATTTCTTGTGGGAGGGGAAATATATTTTTATTTTTCTCAAGTGTGGAATCCTTAGTTGCAATATACGTATGGAAGTGTGATGTTCATTTTTTAACAAGCAGGTTTCACCAAAAAGGGTTCAACCCAAGTGCATCTAACACGTAAATGGAGGCGTCAAAAAAAAATTATGGTACACATTAGTGAATACAAACCTTCTTTCCCTTTCGATCTAATTGTTTAGATTATTTTTTATTTTTTATATTATTATGGTAGTATTTATACTATACTATTAGTACTAGGTTTTGTGTACAAAACTTTTTGAATGGACTATCATATCTAAACCCTAGGGAACCCTAGTATATTTTCAATATGTACAGTAAAAAATTGCTCAAAAAAAGTGATCCGGAGAACATTCTATACATAAATATAATCGTATTCTATTAATAATAGCACCCTAAGCATCTTAACTAGCTAGTGGCCAAACGATCTCTGATTTCTAACTTTTAAGCATTTCCCGTGCTTCAACCAAACCAAAGGGAGGGAGATGCTAAACTTCTGTACATGTGTAAATATTAATCTTCTCTATTTTAATATATTCCCTCCGTTCTAAATTATAGTTCACTGTTGACTTTTGAATATTCTATTTGACCGTTCGTCTTATTTAAAAATATATGTAAGTATTATTTATTTTGTTGTGGTTTGTTTTATCATTAAACATATTTTAAGCATGACTTATATTTTTGCATGTTTGCACTAATTTTTTAAATAAGACGAATGGTCAAAAGGCGTCTAAAAGTCAACAGTTAACTACAATTTGAAATGGAGTGAGTACAAGTGTACAACAGTAGACCCCTTACTGTTGTTTCCGCTCGGGAAAAAAGGTGGTAGCACTGTAGCAGGCAGAAACAAAGCACGCGCGGACAAACGGCCATTCAGCTTGGCGCATGCAAACGTACCCCTCGCCAGCGCTTGCACGCGTGCGTGTACGCCCTTTGCGAAGCACCCGCGCCTGCGCCACCAGCTCCTTGCTCGCTTTCGAAACAAGGACTTGGCCGTCGGTTTCTGGAGTGCCGCTCTGTACGTAGTACGTACCCGCTGGGCAGCGCGTCTCACCAGTCACCACCCCACCCACGGGCGCAAAGCCCACGCCGTACAGCGGAGCAGGCGCGCTAGCAAACGCGCGAATCAGGCGCCCCGCGCCGCGCGACGGCAGCAAAGGCGCCGCGCCGGTGCTGGCCTCCCGCAGCTAGTCCAGCTTGGACCGAGCCCCGCGCACCGGACACCGCGCGGACACGAAAGCGATAAAGCGCCGCCGCGCGCGCCAGGCTGCCGGGTTCTGTGGTCATACGCCGCCGCTGGACGAGACGAGGAGGCGCAGGTACGTGCGCGCGCATATGCATTGCTTGGGCGTTGGGCTCTGCCACTCTGCAGTACGTATCCGATCACTCGATCGATCGATCTGGACTGCGCTAGCTCTGCACGTTTGCCGGGCGGCCGCGTCGCGGCTCTCGCGACCGAGGGGCGACTGGGCGGAGGCTGGAGGGTAGGTACGTGCGCACGAAGATGGAAACGGCGAGGGAGCGGAGCGCACGCTGGAACGCTGGATCGGAGCCCTCGGGCTTTTGGGTGGCGCGGTCTCGGAACGAGGGGGCACCGTACGCGCGACGGCGCGAGGCTATAGCCTATAGGGCGCACGCCGGCTGCAGTACGTCTGCAGACTGCGGCATGCCGTGCACGGTGGGGCGGCGCCGGGCGCGGTGTCGGCGCGTGCGGATGCGTGATTTGCTTCGAGAAATGCGTGATGCATCATGGCTCGTTGAGCCGTTGGAATTCACGTGCATGTTTTGTTAGTGCACGGCACGCAGTAAACGCACGTTCAGGCTCCGGATCACCCACATGCACGGCGGCAGCACGTTGGCTTTTAAAATAATGGGCGTAGGGCATCTCCAATGGTAGATATAGCATATGGCCGGTTGTAAGAGTTATCTATGTCATTTAAAGACTGCAATAGAGATGAGGGCTACAACGAAAAGTCTGTAAGCTAGCTGTAGCTATTTTTTTTTTGAGAGGAAACTGGAAAATCATTCCAGCAAATGGCAGGGTTACAAGACACTTGTACATCCAAGCCCAAACGCACACACTCACAGCAAAGCATGTGACTAACTTCTGACACCGCCAGACCTAAACCACAAACGAAAACCCGAAGCGAGCGAAGCGCTCCTTCAACCAAGCCGAACCGCAACCCCAGCATCGCATGCGGCTGCACTATCCACCAACCATCTGTAGACCAACATGCAAAAGACAATCCAGCCAACCAAGGCCCCGACGCAAGCACGTCGGCCCCCAGGTCGAAGCCCTGGCGAAGGCACGACAACCACCTACGACCACCCGACCCGACGGGACCCCAGGAAAGACGCCGACGAAGACGCGAAGGGGGCAAGATAACTTCTTGCCTCTCCAAGGGGCCCGCACCACCCCAAGGCGCCTTAGCTGGATTACCTGCAAGCAGGTCCTTGACCCCCACCGGCACCGAAACCAGGGGCAACCGTCGGAGCTGGAGTAGGGGGAGCACGGGTAGAACCCCCGCCACCGACCGCACTGGAGGGCCGGCGGCCACCAGAGCAGTGGAGGGATGGGCGGACGCCACAACCCCACGTCCAGCGGCCGTCGCCCCCGACACCGGCCAAGCCGAAGGACCTCCACCAAGAACCGGAGCTGGGACGGATTGCACACCAAAGAAAAGAAGAAAAAGATACAACCTCCCTCCACCCGAGACACAGCCACTGGACGCCGACGGAGTAGTCGAAGCCGAGGGAAGGACGCCGACCCGGCCAGCATCGCACGGAGGGGGACGCCGCCCACTCCGCCGCTGGCCTTCGCCGTCTCACGGCCGCCCCGCTGCCGGCGAGCTCCCCCGGAACCCGGAGGGGGATGACGAGGAGGGGGACGACGTCCCCAAGCCACCCCATCCTCCCACCCCACCACCGGCGCGCCGTCCTGAGCACTTCGTCGGAGAACCACTAACGCCCAGATCTGGAGCGCGCGGGAAGAGGAGAGGGAGAGGGAGGGGGAACCGCCGCCTAGCATGTCCACCAGCATGGGGAGGCGCCGACGGGGAGGCGCCGGAGAGGCCCGCCGGCAGCGGGGCAGGTCACCGCCGCCGGCGGCGGGGGAGAAACCCTAGGAGGACGCTCGCGCTGGAGAAGCGGGGGAGAAGAGTTGAAAACTCACGCCACAGAGCACAAATGTTCGTTGCCTCTGTAGCTATTTTTAATGTTTGCAGTTTGCACTAGCAACGGAACAAGTGAACAACACAAACATTAAAAATATCAAATTTGTATACCATATGCACACATACGTACGTACATACATACTAGCTTATAAATAATTTGAGCAAACAAACTGCTAAATTATAACAAATTTGCCCAACAAACATCAGAATACATGCATAACTTGTACGTATTACTGTTGCATCAATCAAGTCCTTGTTTGTCCAATCGAGACTTGTTTTGTCGGTCTAAAACCATCTCCAATGCTATAGATAGTTGCTAACTATAAACAAATGCCATGTCATTTATAGATAGCATATAGTCAGCCTCTCCAATGGACTAATTATAACATCGTCTATAAGATTGAAAATGGGTAAACATTCAATAGATAGTAATTGCATTGGAATCAACTATAGACTAGCTATAAGTTAGTAGCTAGCACACCCTTATTCTCTTTTTCACATAAGCAAAAAACTGAGTTAAAATCCTTATAGCTATCTGACATGTCACCGTTGAAGATGCTCTAAGAGGTTTGAAGCCTTGACATCCCCAAATCCAATGCATTGGTCAGGTCCTATGTCGCAGGTGTTGTGGCATGAATGGAAGAACCCATGCAAACTGTGCGCTAAGACCTTGACTCGTTGCGATGTGATTGACCACATCCTCTTTAGGGCAGTCATGCCACTGTCGTTAGGAGACGGGCAGGCAAACTGCTAGCTTCTAGCAAGATAGATCGCTCCAAGGTAGTATTACCCTTAATGGTTGCACCTGGATTGTTCCACATTGCAACACTGCGTGATCGAACAGTTGCAAGTGCCACCCTTCATAATGTATGGATGTGGTCCCGTAATAACTTCGTATAGCATACATTATACGAAGTTATACGAGAATACACTTGTATTTGATGCCTAAAAAAATATTACTTGTATTTGAATTGTTGTTTCATACTTTTTGAAATTTATTAGTGAGAAAAAAAACTAGATCAACATCGAACTACATATCACCATTTTTTTCGTGGAACAGAACAAAGGCTTGTTTTGTAAGGGCATATAGTATAACCACCGCCTTTAGAGTGGCATGTAGCCAATTTCCTCTAAAAGTTGTTATTTGAAGATTTGTCGTTCCCTATCTTTATGTAGGTCATGGCATCACATGTCATTGAGTCATGAGTGATAAACCCTTAAGCCATGAGCAATGTTGGCTTTTTTTCACATCTTATCTTCTATTCACGGTCCCATTTTATTGTTCACCTCTGCAACCTTGGGCCTATTTTCCAATTATTATATATTTGTTTCTTATATTTTACTTTCAACCCTATTTTTACTATTCGCAGTCTCACCCCTTATAGTAAACTAGAGGGCTAGATATAATAAAGGTATAGGACCACCATTAAGCATGCCCTTGCTTTCTAATTTTTTTCGAAAAAATGTTTTTTCTTCCCTATAGAGTCTTCCTTGTCTCTTGGCATTGATTGTGAGATTCGTGCGCAGCCCCACCTCTCTTTCCCTTGGTCTGCTGCCAAAATAAACCCCCAAAATTTTAATCCAAAAGCAATTGAATTCTTCTTCTTCCTATTCTATTCCTCTCCTTCTATC
>SPJY01033140.1:171004-192882 GCA_005191435.1 Raddia distichophylla | reverse complement strand
AGGAAATCTGATAGGGGTGTGATCCGCAGTGGTTGAGCGGAGAGCACGCCGTCAAAGGCTTTGCAGTAATTTTCTGTCACAACAGATATGATGTTATATATGCTGGTAACGGATGAGGAGGTTCGCACATAATTCCCCAAGTAATGTGGATGCTATTTGAGGAGGTTCAAGATGACATCATTTACCTCACAGGGCAATACATCCCGGTCAAAGATGAACCCAACATTGCAAAGGCTGAAAAATGGTTTGCAGAAAAGCTTCAAAGAAAGAAGAAGAACACTACAGAAACTATTGGGACTTCTAGCAACGTGGAGCCTAAACCTCTAACAAAAGACCAAAAAAATGTAGAGAAAAGCGCAAAAAGAAAAATCACAACAAGGGGAACTCATGATGCACCAAGAGCCTTACTTGGTCAAATTTTTGAAAATGAACAAGATAAGTCAGTAGCAGGTTCTGAAACTGATAATGTGACTACAAGCTCAATAAAGGAAGAGAAAAGGACTTCTAAATGATGGAGGGCAACAACAAGGGGAATCTCGACATGATGGAATTTCTAAAAATGAAGAAGATAAGACTGCAACAAGTCTATGAATTGACAATGTGACTAGAAGCTCACCCAAAGAAATGAAAGGAGCAGAAGAAGTGGGATCTCGTTATGGTGACATTTCCGGAAGTCAAGGAGGTGCTGAGGCAGTGAGGTTTCCGTGTCAAGAAATTGACAATATGCTTGCAACATCTTCACAGGGCCAACCCAATTCTGTTGTTTCTGATTTCTTAAAGTTCCTAATTAAGTAAGCTTCTAGACTTATTCCAGAAGTATTTGTTGTTCTAGACTAGAGTTTTATCCTAATATTTTGTTTTTCTTGGTTTAAAGATGATGGTTGATCATAAATGTAATTCAAAGTGGAAGCCTTTTGAATGCACTCCCCACGGTATTATGTGCCTTATGAATTTATTATGAGGTATAATGAACTATTGACACTGAAGTTCAAGATTATTATCCTATGTAATTAGCATGATGCATCCCTTAAACATATTTGAGTAAATTACATCACAAGTTGTGAGCCATGATGCAATTTACTCAACATGTTTGAGTCTTTGTTCTGCCAAAGGTACTCAATCACTTGTTTTAATAGAATTTCATACCCTTCAATGAATCCCTCTTCTTATTGCAAATAGAAGATAATGTTTATATGTACATATAAGCATCCGTAGGTTAGGAGTGAACGGATTCGTATTAAAGCTATCATGTGAAATCACCATCAAGTGTTAAACATCCCTTCTAAAACAAAGTTTGATGTCAACTCAAAATATTATATAGTTCACGTTGCATGGAGTGAAATCATCCTCTAAAATCTTAGTTTCATAAAACAATTATCGCTAAATCTGTAATTCTGTGAAATTGTTACTTAGTTCGATAATGTTTTTTCCTAAATATTTCTAGTTTTTTGTTCCGTATTTCTAAAGACTTCAAGACATCCATTGTTTAGTATTTGGAAATGCATTTATTATATGGATTAGCCCCTTCTGATGTTGACTTAAAAAATATTGGTTGTCCTGAGCCCAAAAGGTTAGCCTGTTGACAAAAGTGATAAAAATTCATTGGGATTAATAATATGATGTATATGGTGATAAAAAGGTTGGCCTCTTACTGATTGATTTTTTTTTTCTAAATATAGTGTCCAAATTTTCGAGGATTTTCTTGCTACCATTATTTTAATGAAAATTATGATTTATATGACGGTGGAACTGAAACATTATCATCATATGATAGTAGGAGGACGGCTTTGGGTTACCTCCGCTGTATCGTGGCCAAATTTAGAACAGGCAGATGCTGGGTTGGGAAATGGTTTAAAGCTAATTTGAGGGTCGAAATCAGGGGTTCAGAGTTTATCGTCATTAACTGTGAAGATGAGAAGCTGGAATCTAATCGTGCACTTCTTAGAAAACTTTTGTACAACCATACTTGATCGTCGTTTAAGTGTAAAGATGGACAACTCTCTTCATACTTTAAGGAGTTTGGCAAAGACATCCTGCAAATACCATACTATCGGACAAATCTAGTGAAATGGGAAAGGTTTCTTGAGCTGATCAGTACTCCATTGGCACTTAAACAACCCCTTGTTCGATCTTCTCTTGTTCGATCTTCTCTAATCGGCAATTTTTATCTAGTGGCAAATGTAAATTGCTCTTATAGTCCACTGTACAACCAAAAGGATTGTAGTGATTGGCGTTCTAATGCATAAGAGCCGACCACGTGGAAGATAGGAATGATTCTGAGCGGCAGAGCCATCAGCTAATGAATCAAAATGTTTAGTGCTTCTGGGCGGCTGAGCCATTGGCTAATAAATCACTAGTTCAACAATACACTATGCACTTAGGAATATCACGACGTAACCAGGAGACCAACACTTACACAAAGAAAGTTTTATTACCACACTGGAATGTTACAAGAGTAGCTATCCTAGCACTCATCCTTTCTCACACTCTCACCTAGCACCACTACCACCATGTTCTTGGATTGAATAACATGGCAAGGGGTGACACCCTCCTAATATAGACATTAAAAGTCGTTGGGTGGATGACACTTTGCAAGATGCTAGCCATGCCTTGCTAGAAGTATCTAGACATAAAACCTTCATGATACTTGACTTTACCATACTAAAGTTTCTAGACTATTCTTATTTTATCATGACAAGAGATCTCATGTATCATGATTCTTGTAGATTATTCTAGAAGTTCCTTGCTTTTATTCAACAATATCCGGTACCATCTCCTTCAAGAAAACAACCTATTAATGATTTGTCAAAGGCAACACTTCTATTGAATTATCTTGGTGCCATCACCAACCATCAATAACAAAAGAAAAGAAAGATGCTGGCAACCAGCAGAGGCAACAACAGACCATTAACCAAGCGATTCCATTGAGTCAGGCTCAAACTGATGTTGTCTAGGTAATTGTCTATTGGGACATGCCCAATGAAAATTATGAGTCGTATACGATGCGGGCTCATTGATAGCGCGGGCTACATAATTATTAGTCATATACGATGCGGGCTTATTGATAGCACGGGCTACATATGATGTGGACAGATATTTTATTGGAACTCTAGCGTAGAAGGCCTAACAGTGGGCCCTATATAAAGGGAGGCGGTGGAGAGACCAAGTTAAGCCTGCCGGCGTATGCCTATGCGCGACCTCTCCCACTCCACAAAACCCTAGCCGCCGTCTCTCCCATGTTCATGCGCCGGTGCTAGCATACTGCGTATGGACGGATTCCAATCTCTGTATGTGTGGATACCGTAAAGGTGCTACACCTTATGGCGTTGGGATCTGTTCGCGCACAGATTCTAGACGTGATCTTGTTTTGCCGATTCCTGTTGATCCAGAAGAAATTTTGAGGCAAGACCTGATCCATTGGAAAAATAATTTCGTCAGCTTTCCGTGAAGTGGTAGAACGCCTAAAATGGAATCTGCGGTGGTCGAGGCGTCCGTTTGAACATGGACTGCGGGGGGAGGTCGCGAATCCCGGCGAGCTCATAAAGCTCGTCGACGACCTCCGCAGCTTGGGGATCGGCCATGGTGCACCTCATGACACATTGCGGTCCAGCAAAGAGGAGGCAAGCTTGCGGAGTTCATCCTCGAGCTTGCGAAGTTTGTCCTCGAGCTTACGGATTTCGTCCTTGAGCTTGCGGATCCCTGAGCTTGCGGAGATCGTCCCCGAGCTTGTGAAGTTTGTCCCTGATCTTGCGGAGATTGTCCCTAGGCTTGCGAAGATCGTCCTTGAGCTAGATCGTGACATTCTCGTGTGCTCGGTGCTGATCGGGGCGTGAATGACTATGTGCAGATCGATTGAACTAGCTTCATCGACTCATCTTCCACTGCACTACACGTCGTAAGATAACTCAATATGTAGTCAATTACTGGCAAGGTGTCTTGGGTTTCCGCGGTATAATTTTGATTTGTTGCTAGCATAGCAATCCCGTGTTTCCCAACAATGTCTAGGATCAGATACAATAGCACCACCACCACCACCACCAAAGGAAACCATCTCCGAGTCAAACCAGTGTTGGAAATCCCAAAATCAACACACACAAACTCGTAGAACATAGACAAGAAATACCAAGAACAAACACACTTGTATTCTTGTACTGCTCGGCTCAAAGAGATTACAGGGAACAAACACTCTTGGAGATGCCCGACTAGAGATTACAACAGACTCTAGTTTGCAGTGTTCTTCTTGCTCCTCCCCTTGCACACAGCTAACTAACTGCTAGCTAGCCAAGTACAGTACTGAACTTAAATACAAGTGTTGAACTCTGACGTGATGACCCCACGATTCTGCACAGCACCTTGACGTGGCTACACGCGCACTCCAGGAAGCTTCAGCTCTGTGCGCCACGTTCTACATACACGCTGCCCACGACACCACAATGCTGAAGGCTCGGCATGGCCATTGCGGTATCTAATCAACCAATGGATTCGCGTCTTCGTGCTGCAACGACTCAGAGCCATATGGCTCCATACTGCGCACTACTCCCTGGCTAATACATGCATGCATGCACTAAATTAACTCAACTACTACTTAACTCACTAATGCAACTGCTAACTGCTACGTACATGATATCTAGGCTTACATGAATATGACACCATTTTATCATACAATAAGATTATAGCTAACAACCAGGAGCTGCTGGTCAGCAGTTGCCAGTTGCCACTGCAAAGTGACCATGGGCAGTAGTTGTGTCATCAACGGGTATGGTGAGGCAGATACGGTAAATGCAAATGCAAGGCCAGCAGCCTTCGGGTTAGTCAGTAGAGACTTAGCAGCAGTCACTGATATATCAGCAGTTTCACTCTCATGACTACCTGCATTCCAAGAACAGAAAAGTTTCTTGTAAAGATGCAGCAGAAGTTGTCTAATTCACATTCACTTGCCCCACAACAAATGATTCCCAAGAAGACAGCAAAGCTTACCACTGCCACCGCCCATGCAGCAAGAGCAACGCAGAACATGCAAATGTTCAAAAGTCATGTTCCCAATGATTTCATCAACCGGTGTTATCTCAAAAATTGGAAGCACTACTATGATTACCTTCTTGCTCAACGTCACCCTACACAGCTTCGTGGCAATCATCAGCCAACCATTGGCAAGAATGAGCATTGTATGATCAGCACAAAAAAGGTGGCACATTTTTCTCCAATGTTGATTCCTTGCAAGAGTTACAACGCAGCAGGGCTGCAGCACACCGCGGCCAACGGCCGCGCCCACACGCGCAAGGCCAAGAGACCTTGCGCGACACACAACTGGAAGGAAAGGGAAAGGAAACAACACCGGCCACGCCGGGCGCACTACCAACACACACAACGATGGATGACTCCGAATTAGCAGACCTAGTAGATAACCAAGAAGTGCGGCATTGACTAACACGATGCCTCCAACAAGGTAACGACAGGTAAGACCCGCCGCCATCGTGCAACCACCAGGGTTTTCACCCGAAATGAGGGAAGGGGCTGAAGATGATGCCTCCAACGAGGGGAACGTCACCAAAGGTGGCGCCACCATCCGCCTAGGAATGGGCAGGGCTTTCGCCCAAGTCCCTCTCCCCACCAATGCACAAAACGGCTGCCACAGAAAACCACCAATCAACATTTTTCTCCAATGTTGATTCCTACTTCCGTTGAAGCTATAACAACTCCAATAATAACCAAGGAATTGCCGAAGTTGAATGATAATGTCAAACCAAGTGTAATCACCATAAAATTACCAAAAGCATTGTCTGATGTTCAAATTTTATGAACAACGTACAACTGACAGAAAACCTGGAAACAGCTTCATCAGCGACCTCACTGCCAAACAGAAGGATTTTTGCATCAAGTTTTCCCATCTTTTAGTTTCAATCAGCAGCAGATGTTCAAAGATGCACTTCCAGACCTAGAAATGCAAGGTGTAAGTAACAGTGCTATGTTTGGGATGGACAATGATGGCTCATTAGGCCTTCCAT
The DNA here is from genome assembly GCA_005191435.1 of Raddia distichophylla. Classification (NCBI taxonomy): domain Eukaryota; kingdom Viridiplantae; phylum Streptophyta; class Magnoliopsida; order Poales; family Poaceae; genus Raddia; species Raddia distichophylla. The sequence continues at coordinate 186,877 of SPJY01033140.1, read as the reverse complement.
GGAAACAGAATGTTTGTTAGTAAATGCATATGATTCTGTCAAGTATTAGAACCATATCTCCACTGATGTTAAAACAGCTATCAAATGCAAAAGGATACTCAGCAGTGTTAGATCTTACTGTTCGTGATCTTAAAGAAATTTATATTGAGCCTTAGCCTAAAACAAGATCACCTAAAATTATGCGGAATAAACTTACTGACCGGAGTTCATCGAAGCCATTAGTGCCACTGAATCAGTTTGTTGGGGACAAATTTGCGGGTAGCGTCGTCCTTCGGGACACCACCTACACTAGCCAGGGACAGCGGCCCTTCGGGCCTCTCCCATCGCGGTGATGATCGGGGAATTTTCAGAGGGTGAGGTCTGTGTGAGAAATCGTCACCTCTCACACAACCGGCTGCCCTATTTATATTGCGCTGGTGAGACTCGGGGGGCAAGTCTAACGGGATGGTAAAACGCCTTCAATCATGGCACGTAATCAAAGCAATTAAATGCATTAATTCGGATTTAATTACCGCGTGGAGCAGTAAGGAAATAGGCGTGATTAGGGGATGAGTGCTATGGTAGGTTAGGTGGAATTTTCCCCTTAACAGCATAAAGATTAGCCAACATTCTCCCACTTGATCGAAAGACTATTATAATGTATTCATTCTTAGTAGACAGCAGTCTAGAGCAGTGTGTTACAACAGATAAAGAAAATGTCATTGAAACTAGGGGTGTAAATGGGTCGGGTAATACCCGACTCATACCCGTTCGGAAGATTTTTTTACCCAAAAACGGGTACGGGTCGGGTATTCTATCGGGCATGGTTCGAGTAATACCCGGAAATTATACATGCCGGTACGGGTTGGGTATAGAAAGAAAGGTACCCGGACATTTACACGGAACTTCGGGTCGGGTACGGGTACCCAAATATTTTGTAATATCGGGTACCCGGATATCCTCCCACATCATGCTGCTACTGGGCTCATCCCGGAGGTAGAGAAGAAGAGATCGAGCGTGAGGTGAGGCAGCTGGTGAAGATGCCGATCAGCAGCCAGCAGGATCGCCGTGGGGAGCCACCAGGAGGTGTACCACCCGGCCACCCGGGTGCCCTCAAGGCGGCCTTCGCCGAGTTCATCTCCACCCTCAACTTCGTCTTCGCCGGCCAGGGCTCCGGGCTTTGAAATGGAACTATGGAACTTCAGGTGTAATAATCATAGGACTGAAATTAGAGGCCTTTGAAATAACAATTTCATTAATAAGCCTTTGAAAAAACAACGGGGCTGCCGCCGGCGACAAGCTCGCACGACGTGCAGCCCTCGGCGACAAGCTGGGATGATGCGACGAGGAGAGGGATCAGCCGCCGGCGAGCTCATGGTGGGAGGGAGCAAACGCGACCGTGCTCGTGGGTGCAGGGAGCAGCTGTTGTGTGGACGGATGGAGCAGCAGCAGCCGCCGCCGGTGAGCCCTAGGGGGCCATGGCTGTGAAGGGTGCAGCTGTTGTGTGGACGGAGTCTGTGAAATTTATTAGGGAGATGGAAATGGAATGTAACGGAGTAACCGGTGTGTGGACGGAGTGGTAAAAAGTTGAATGGTGTGTCCTTTGAATGCTGTTTAAGTGTATCAAGGTATTTGGGTGGTATAAACCAAATCTTTAATCTTGCCGCCATGTATGTCGTGCTCATGATATGCTCGCTAACACCGCTTTTACCATCATATCGGGAAGTGAGCATACACATGATCAATGTACTGGCATATGTCTTGGAAGAACCTTTGAAGTTATCCTCAACATTTTTCATGTACTTCTTAGCTTTTTCTGAATCAGGGATTCCTCCTTTAATCCCAACTGAGATGCTATTTTTATTCACCATTAAGGACAAGCGGTTGGATCTCTCCCAACGCTCAGTTTTCTCATCATATTGCTTCTTATGCACATCAAAGTTTTTAACCCCATCGGCAGGAGCAGTGGGAGCATTCTCCCTTAAGCATTCTCCCTTAATGCTAGGTCAAGATCCATAATGCTTAGCGTAATATTAATCTGCTCCTTCCAAGTGGGAAAGTTAGTGCCAGTGAGCGGCTCAATGCCACTGATCTGAGAGGCAATGTTAGTCATTGCCGAAAAAATTAAGACAAAGTTGATTAGTAAATAATGTCATATGCAATTAATCCTACGTTGGTCTGATTAAAAGCATATTTAAGAAAAATATTCATGAATAATTTTCATCTCGCATCACCGTTGGGCAGAAAACGATATGGAAATATAATGACAAATTTAAATCCTAAATTGCAACACCGTTGGGCAGAAACAATATAGGGAACAATTAAATAATGACTTAAAATTATTAACAACGTTGGTCATATAATAATTTCAAGCCAATTTAAATTCTTTGACTAAAATCCACGTTGGTTTTATTTAATCAGAGAATACTAAATTTCAATAGCAATTTAATAGCTTCCAGCAATAATATAACATTTATAGCATTTAACACAATTAAACAACAAATAAATAAATTTTAAATTCATTCGGATCGAAAATAACGAGCCAGAAACAAATTCAGCCCAAACAGTCCTTCAGGCACAGCCCAAAACAGGCCTATTATGAGCAGGTGATTCATGGCCGTCCGATTAGATCAGACAGCTGAAATTTATGCCACCGGGACAAAGTCCCTGACCCTAAATCAGTTGCCACCGACTCCTTTCCATTCCTCACAACCGCACCAGATTTGACAGCATGAGTGGCGGAGACGGCGGAGGAATGGGTAGCATGGCGCGCGGCAGCGCTCACGGCGGTAGGGGTGTCTCATGGCGCCAGAGCGCGCGGTGCCCGCTTTCGCTGCAGGCGGCAGCGTCGCATGGTGGCAGTGCGGCACAAGCGCCTACGCCTGCGTGCCATTGGTGCGGGTGGCCGTTATGCCAGCACGTGCATGCAATTTGCCCGATGCAAACACTACGCCCGCACAAGGTCAGATTTTCATGGATTTGCCCCGATGCAAACTGATTTCAAATTTAGGATTTGCAAAAATTATTTTGGGGATTTTCATTTCCACGGTTTTGAGATGAAATTTGGATCTTCTAATACCCTTTTCTTCATGAACTTGGCTCGGATTTGACCAATTTTAGAATTTGGAGTTTCGGGATTTGGGGAAAATTAGAATTTCACATTACTTATCCAAATCCTTACCCAAAAACAATTTAAGAGCGGAGCATCAACCCAGATTCACAAATTAAACCAATCATCTTCAACCAAAAATATGAACTTAGATCGGCAACGAATATTAAATTAATCATGGCTTAAGAACTTCTAATCCGGAATGACGGGATCAAGAAAGGCTAAGGTGGCTCTGATACCAAATGTTAGATCTTATTGTTTGTGATCTTAAAGAAATTTATACTGAGCCTTAGCCTAAAACAAGATCACCTCAAATTATGCGGAATAAACTTACTGACTGGAGTTCATCGAAGCCATCAGTGCCACTGAATCGGTTTGTTGGGGAAAATTTGCGGGTAGCGTCGTCCTTCGGGACACCACCTACACTGGCCAAGGACAGCCCTTCGGGCCTCTCCCAGCGCGGTGATGATCGGGGAATTTTCAGGGGGTGAGGTCTGTGTGAGAAATCGTCACCACTCACACAGCCAGCTGCCCAACAGGATGAAAAACGCCTCGGGGGCAAGTCCAACAGGATGAAAAACGCCTCCAATCATGGCACGTAATCAAAGCAATTAAATGCATTAATTCGGATTTAATTACCGCGTGGAGCAGTAAGGAAATAGGCGTGATTAGGGGATGAGTGCTATGGTGGGTTAGGTGGGATTTTCCCCTTAATAGCCTAAAGATCAGCCAACAAGCAGGAGATGTCAACCTCCATGGTTTCGCAATGAGCCGAAAATGGCTCTTAATTCCATCGATTATGCAATCCATGATGGTGCCTTCTTGAATAAAAATTCTTGGCCCCCAGCCCCTCCACCACAAAGGATGCGAACATTCACAGAGGTTTTCCTCTTTTCTTTCACATGCTCAACTTACCGAGGGCACTTCCAACGCAGGTTTCTTCACCATTTCTTCATATGTCATGTAGGATAAATAACTTATGTGACAGCAAATTAATGTAGAGAGAGGACAATCGTTTCTTAGTCCACTAGCAACGACTTAGAAACCCATTGTGATGATCAACGTAATTTTTCTACCAATTAAATATCAATGTTAAGAAACCGACTCAAGAAACCATGCAATGTAGTTATTGTTTTTAAATCTGTCATTAATACACTCTCTCTGCTCTAAGTAACAACGTAAGCAACAATGCATTGTGATTGATCTATACTACGGTATGATATTCAAGTGGTGTATTTGTTATCCAGAATGTACTAATTACTGAACAGTGAAATTGCAAGGCATTACTGAAAGTAGAATAGCATACATCTGCACCATAACTGGAAGATGAACATTGTGTAGACGTCATATCATGGACTTAATACTACTGTGAATAAAAAAGAGTCTTTTAAAAGCAGGATCAATGGATCGTGTCAAAACTAGGTTCATAGAAAATAGCTGTCCGTAGGAAGAATGCACCTATGATGATTATTTTGTCGTGATAGAAGGTAATGATACCAAGGCAGGTCCGCTTTTCAAGTTTTTGTCCTTTAGTTTTCAAAATGGTGGTTCGGATGAGGCTTCTGATCATGCTTACTGTGGAGCCATAAACTCTTGAGCTTACTCTTTGTTGCAATCATCCAATTTTTTTTTTTGTATTTTAGTCTAATCCTAGTTTTGTAGCTCTACAAACATGGAGCGGTCCACTGACGTCAATAATTGAAGGATGCTTTGGCCTGCATGTTTGGTATAGAGGGGCAACCTGAAGACCGACAGAGAATAGGTTGGAAACTAGTTTACAAGGATCATGAGGTTGACATCTTACTTCTCAGTGATGACCCATGTGATTAAAGTCTATTTGTTTTCCTACTTGTTTGCATCGACTTTTGAATTTACCAGTCTCAGACAGTTTGTGAGAAAATAAAAAAATAATAAAAATGATAGAGATAGATAGTTTTTTTCGATAAATATTGTTGGTGAAAACCATACGGCTCATAAGTAAATACGGTCCATCAATCCGCTTGACCCAAGAAGAGGCTCACGCGGGCCTCCAAAGGCCCACAGGCAAGCTTCCCAGCTCGTGCTCGAGTTTCCAAGCCCGCGCTCAGGTCTCCAGGCTCGAGGCATAGGTCCCGAACCATACTGCACCGCGCCGCAACTGTATCACATGTTGTTGCCTAGGTCAAACCCAGCTACAATATCGAGACGTGCCCGCTATAGCCACCGGTAGGAGCGTTGCCCATTAATGGCAAGGGTCAGCCGCCTTCACCGCCCGCAAGAGAAAGGACGTGGGCTCCCTGGCACGAGTTGACGGAAGCACACCATTACACGGAGGACAAAACGACGTATCCAGTGGACCGGAGGGGGACGCCTATTGTCTGGCATACTATGAAGCATGCCACCTCTGTCCACGACGATCTACAGTGACCAGAGCGAGGGGCCTATAAAAGAACCAGCCATCGATGGCATCGAGCGGACACACACTGAGAGCACCAGTGTAGTAATAGGGCTAGAACAGTAGCACGGGCACTAGTGCAAGAGCTTCATTTCTAGGAGTTATTTCTTCTCTCTCTTTCTCTCTCTCTCTTTGGGGGTTGCTGCAAAATGAGTTCAAATTGCAACCTTCTTTTAGCAAAAAGTGCAAGAATTCCGCCAACCCTTTAAACATGAAAAAATAGAACTTCTTTATCCGTTTTGTACATTCCTGCTCTGCCGAGGTTATTTTCGCCTCGCCTCCTGTCGCCACTGGGCTAGGGCTTTGAGTTTACTGATTAAGGTTTGGATGCCACCGGTGTCTGTGTAACAAATCCACATCCTTAGCAACACATATATCAGCGATAGGTGAATGATATATCGTTTCTGGTAAACGCATAGGGATGAAATATATACTGACCAAGTAACTCGACAGCCACATTACACATAGGTATCCATGTATACACCATCTGTGCACAGCACCTTTAGAAGGCATGGATACCTATGTGGATGTAGAGTACATAAAATTCATCCTAATCCGCCAATTGAAGGCATTGGACCCACAGCAGCCAGAAGCTTCAAGGTGATGCAACTACACTAATAACACAAAGAGTAAATTGCACTTTTGCCCCCTGAAGTTGGACGAAAATCTCACTTGGCCCCCTAAACTTTGTTTTGTCTCACTTGACCATTTTATGTACTCTTTCATACCTTACCAGCGTTGCAAATTCAGAGCATCCCCAGCAGACTCCGGATAACACTATTCGGCACTGTAGCCACAGTGCTGAATTCAATTTTTCCTGCCTGCAGTGCGTGCTCCTGCTGCAGAGTAATCCCAAGCCTGCTCAAATCCTCTTGCTTCCAGCCTTTTTTCCCGCCTGTTTGCACCCTATCGCACTGTAGCTACAGTGTTCGTCATTGATCTAGGCTGCAGTGACACCGATGCTGATGGGGATGCTCTGAAACACCACTAATGTTAAGATGTAAACCACCATTAGTAACAATGTAATGTACTGCCCCCATTCTTAAATGTTTGACACCATTGATTTTTTGCTCAAACTTTGACCAACAATATTTATTCAATTAATTAGTTAAGTAGAGTGAGATGAGAACCACTAGATTCGTCATCAAAAATATTTTAAGCATTTGTATATTTATCTATTTGCACAAATATTTATAGAAAAGTCGAATAGTCAAACGAATGGAAAAGTCAACAGTGTCAAACATTTAAGAATAGTGGGAGTATATAATTAAGATTGGCATTGCATATTAGGCCCTGTTCTTTTGAGCTGATATGAACAGCTGAACGGCTGAAATAACTGAATTTCGAGAGCTTCTCGGGGTAGTGTCGAGATGTGGATATATTTCGTTTGACTTGCTTTTTAAAGTGTAAGACCCACCTTCAAAACAGCGAAAAAACGAACTCAAAAAACTCAAAGCATATGTGTTTTCAAAACGTAGATAAGTCGTTAAGCTGTTAAGCCGTTAAGCTGAAAAGAACTGGACCTTAATCTCGATTTACCTTCATACGTAGAGGGTAGCATAGCTCATTTTCCAACCCAACAAAGATTGTAGTATGTGGAGTCCCAAGACTAACCCTTCACAACTGAAGTACTTCTTTCTTCAGGGCTGCCATGCAAGGAAGATTGAGAATGTAAGGCTTCATGGTTGATGTCATTCCCTGCCATCGAGTCACCAACAGATTGAGGGAGAGGATCAGAAGATTCATTTTGGGAACAGAATGGAGTGGAGGGTAGCTTAAAAAGGTCTGTAAATGAGAAATACAAATCTTACCCGCCGCCTGTAGGTCGTATACCAGATTCCCAGGTTCCCAGATGATAGAAGGCACTAAAATAAGTAAATGTACATATATGTATGTTTCATTGAATGATAGCGAATGGAACTAAAGATGTCAGCAGCACAATTCTATTATCTACACATGTATATTCCAAAAGATGAACATGGTACAGATACAGATAAGGACCAGTTGCATATCCTTGACAGTGAACACTGAATGTCAACCCTCAATTTTAACTTACCTTGTGAGTCGGAATCTCATGCACTAGTCCCTAGAACGGTACACTAGTGTGGAAGATCACATAGCTGATACAAGCATACATTGATAAATTAGAATCCCTATATATTACACCCTTGGGCGAGTTTAGTAAGGTGGACAGTGCACGCCTTGATATACAAAACAATGTTCAAAGTTTGTAGCAATCACCACAATATGTACCCAAAAGAATCCCTATCGGCTAGTGTCCTGCCATAGACTGGAGCAACCCCTAAGACTCGTCAGGTCCACAGAAGTCATGTCCATCGTCTTCGTTGCACTCGTACGGATCCTCCTCAAGTTCCTCGTCTAAAGAAAGTAAGTAAGCGAGGTCAGCGTCATCCAAACGCTAGCTAGTTAACACTTTGCTTAATGCACATAATGTTTAGAAGACTTTATCCGGAGGAAAGGTTTATTTTACTAGCGTAAAGACATGTTTTATAAGATTTTGAAATCATCCTAACTAGCATCAATTAGAATTTGTCTTGTTTATTTAAATCAGAGGTAAGATGGCACCTCAACACAACTGATCAACCAACCATTCCAACCGACCCAAAATAGACCAACTCTCGACCAAATACCCAAACCAGTTTGACTGATCATCCCAACTTTCCTCCAGTTGCCCCCAACATTTCCTATATCCTCCATCTTTCCAGTATTTGGCAATCCTGTTGTGGACCACACTTGCCATGGCATGCCCGCCTCGGCCTAGGGGTTGCCAGCCCTCACTAGCCGACCGTCACCCTAGGGAAATGTGGCCTTTATCACCCTCGGTGATGACCCATGCCGGTCCCTATCGAGAATGGTCCTAGAGGGCCTCTGCAGAGTGCTCACAGCTGGCGATCCAAAACCCATACTCTGCGCGATGGCCACGCGTTGTACTGGAACCATCCCTCAGATGGCAGCGATCTCCCCGCTACGAGTGTTACTCCACGCTCCTCCTGGATAAGTCCTAGCTAAACCCGGCACTAGGCACCCTGTGCCTCAATCATCCATCAGGATATCCTTTTATGGGCAACCCATCGGTCAATCTCTACTTCCACGGTCGTCGACCGTACCACACTTGGACTATCCCAACCAACCGACCAATCCAGACCGACCTCCCACATAACCTTACCCTCAATCACAATCAGCCCAACATGCAACTAATAGCCTTAACTGACATATGTCATAACTATTTGATTGAGAAGAATGAATGACCAGTGAATATCGGTTCACCGTTCTGTGGCGATTAGCCAGAAGGTTTGTTTAAGCCTAATCCAGTCTAAGCAAGTTTTACCCATCAGGTAGGGTTAAAGTGATTACCAGGCTAATCATAGGCTAACAAGAGTAATGACAATCAAGGCAGTCATTAAGGCTAAACAGATCAAGGAGGCATGTATAAGTATTACATGATTAACAATTAGGCAGACTACTAAGCATGCATTTAAATAATAAACAAAATAGTTAACAGAAGACTGGGTAATGAACATGGTATTAGCGATGTTAATCCGCACTAGGGAAAGTCGCAATCTCTCCCTAATACGGACAACATCTAAAAAGTAAGTGTTAACTCGCCTTACTCAGGTTGGTGTTCCTGCTCGGCGTCCCCAAACCTTCCTGCGGCATCGCCTACGTATAATCATACAACCAAACCAATAATTACTACTAATGCAAACAGAAGTCATGATGCATGCACGACCTAGACGTAACCCTCGACATTAATGCATAAGATCGATTAGCGAATCTGATTCTCGTATGATATTCCTTGCATGCTCTAATGATCTATTAGATAATAATATCATGCAATGCTTAGGTAAGTGCCAGGTAAGTATTCATCTTTTTCCTTTTTTCTTATATCGTTTGATTAACACCTTTGATTACCGAACAATTTCAAAAATGGATTTCTGACATTTTTTCGAACAAAATTAGATCACACTTGCCATATAAATTTCAAATATTTAAAATTCAAAATTTAGGCTACAAAATACTTAACCAAACATCATCTCATATGGCTGCATGCATCGGGTCGGCTTGCCTCAACCAGGTTGAGCTCATCACTCAACAAAACACACCCCTAATCAATGCGAACGGATGGCCTGAATTTAGTGTGTCGACATGTGACTCGTGTTTTTAAATGAGTAGAGCTACAGATAACCCCAACCCAGACCAACCTATTAGATTTAACCCACTCCTTTAACCCATTTGAAACCATTTGAACCCATCAGCTACACATGCACATGCTTGCCCCCTAACTCGGAGAGCTACTGAGCTGTCTGAGCAAGCCATTACAAAAGGATGGAGTGCTACCAAGCGAGCGATTAAGGATAATTTTCTCAAAGGTAGAAGCTAGCAAGTAGCAACGACCAAAATTAATATGATTAGCTAATTAATCAGCTTAATCAATTACTGAATTACTTGATTTGACCAATTAAAAAGAGAAAGACCCGGGATTAATCTCTGAGCAACAAAAAAAACAGCACATCATTCTTGCACCGGCCCATGCACTCACTGTCGTCTCCGCGCACAGCGACGGTGGTGAACACCGCCATCTTCACGGCTCTGAACACGCACAAGCACGGCGGTGGAGAGCGTCAAAAATCTTTGGCGCAAGAGTGTTAGGGCGTGTTTGGTTCGTAGTCCGGGATGACCATGCCAATATAATGGTCATACCAATCCAGGGCATGACCATTCGTTGGCAAAAATTGAGGTGTTTGGTTCATAGCCAAATAAAAATGACCAATAAAAAACTAAAAATCAAAAAATCAAAAGTATTTCAAATGGGTTGCTTATGATTTTATACGAATTATAAAATTTGTTTCGTTTAATTTGAACACTGCATGAATTATATACAAATTTTTGAAGTTTTGGAATGAATTGTACGATTAACAACTAGCAGCGCCAGTCGCTAGCCTTGATGCTAGCTCGCTGCACGCTGGGTCCTATGCTGACGTGTTGTTACTCGCGTAAAGCCAAGTTTTATAAGATTTTGAAATCATCCTAACTAGCATCAATTAGAATTTGTCTTGTTTATTTAAATCAGAGGTTTACCATCTTACTAATGCACCTCGACACAACTGATCAAATAACCATTCCATCCGACCCAAAATAGACCAACTCTCAATCAAATACCCAAACCAGTTTGACTGATCATCCCATCTTTCCTCCAGTTGCCCCCAACATTTCCTAGATCCTCCATCTTTCCAGGATTTGGCAATCCTGTTGTGGACCACACTTGCCATGGCATGCCCACCTCAGCCTAGGGGTTGCCAGCCCTCACTAGCCGACCGTCACCCTGGGGAAATGTGGCCTTTATCACCCTCGGTGATGACCCATGCCGGTCCCTATCGAGAATGGTCCTAGAGGGCCTCTGCAGAGCGCTCACAGCTCCCGATCCAAAACCCGTACTCCGCACGATGGCCACGCGTTGTGTTGGAACCATCCCTCAGATGGCAGCGACCTCCCCACTACGCGTGTTACTCCGTGCTCCTCCTGGATAAGTCTTGGCTAAACCCAACACTAGGCACCCTGTGCCTCAATCATCCATCAGGATGTCCTATAGGGGCAACCCACCGGTCAATCTCTACTTCCACGGTCATCGACCGTACCACACTTGGACTATCCCAACCAACCGACCTCCTACATAGCCTTACCCTCAATCACAATCAGCCCAACATGCAACTAATAGCCCTAACTGTCATATGTCATATCTTATTTGATTGAGAAGAATGAATGACCAGTGAATATCGGTTCACCGTTCCGTGGCGATTAGCCAGAAGGTTTGTTTAAGCCTAATCCAGTCTAAGCAAGTTTTACCCATCAGGTAGGGTTAAAGTGATTACCAAGCTAATCATAGGCTAACAACGGTAATTACAATCAAGGCAGTCATTAAGGCTAAACATATCAAGGGCAGGCATGTATAAGTATTACATGATTAACAATTAGGCAGACTACTAAGCATGCATTTAAATAGTAAACAAAATAGTTAACAGAAGACTGGGTAATGAACATGGTATTAGCGATGTTAATCCGCACTAGGGAAAGTCGCAATCTCTCCCTCATATGGACAACATCTAAAGAGTAAGTGTTAAGTCGCCTTACTCAGGTAGGTGTTCCTCCTCGGCGTCCCCAAACCTTCCTTCAGGATCGTCTACGTCTAATCATACAACCAAACCAATAATTACTACTAATGCAAACAGAAGTCATGATGCATGCACGACCTAGACGTAACCCTCGACATTAATGCATAAGATCGATTAGCGAATCTGATTCTCGTATGATATTCCATGCATGCTCTAATGATCTATTAGATGAGTAAAATGCACTAGAGGTCCATTAACTTGTAGCGTGGTGTCACTTAGGTCCATCAACTTCCAAACTGCAGTTTTGGGTCCATTAACACTTTAAGTTGTTCACTGCAGGTCCGTACCCCTTCGTTTTATGTTTAGATCCGACGTGGCATGAACAACTTAAAGAGTTAATGGACCCGTAGTAAACAACTTAAAAGAGTTAATGGACCTGCAGTAAACAACTTAAAAGAGTTAATGGACCTGCAGTGAACAACTTAAAGCGTGGGGTCCATGCCACGTCGGATCTAAACATAAAACGAAGGGGTACGGACCTGCAGTGAACAACTTAAAGAGTTAATGGACCCAAAACTGCAGTTTGGAAGTTGATGGACCTAAGTGACACCACGCTACAAGTTAATGGACCTCCGGTGCATTTTACTCTAGATAATAATATCATGCAATGCTTCAGTAAGTGCCAGGTAAGTATTCCTCTTTTTTCTTATTTTCTTATATCTTTTGATTAACACCTCTAATTAGCGAACATATTTCAAAAATGGATTCCTGACATTTTTTGAACAAAATTAGATCACACTTGCCATATAAATTTCAAATATTCAAAATTCAAAATTTAGGCTACAAAATACTTAACCAAACATCATCTAATATGGCTGCATGCATCGGGTTGGCTTGCCTCAACCAGGTTGAACCGGGCCAGGTTGAGCTCATCACTCAACCAAACACACCCCTAATTAATGCGAACGGATGGCCTGAATTTAGTGTGTCAACATGTGACTCGTGTTTTTAAATGAGTACAGCTACTGATTGTTGGGAAACCGCCTGGTGGGAGCTCGACCCGGCTAGGGCCGGTGCGTGGCACGGCGCGGCAAGGGCCGATCGGCGGCTCCCCCCACGGTGGGTCCCACATTGGACCTGGCCTAAACCCTAAGCACTACTATAAAAGAAGAGGTGGAGCACCTTGTCGGGGGTAAAATCACGGCCCATTGCCATGGCCCACTCCCTGACGGCCCATTCGAACAGCCTACCAGGGCCCTGCTCCCTGGAAGGTTCTATCAGGCCTATGTGCATCCTGCCGAACAGCCTCCTGGCTGGCACAGTGCGTAATGGCCTAGGATTCGCGTTTGAGTCCGACTCGAACAAGAGTTCTGCACGGCTACGTGAAGACCTGGACGTGGTTTCCTGGATTGAAGCGGACGTCGTGATCCCCAAGACTTGGAGTTTACCTTATCTACCTCGGGATGTATTTGGCATGCATATGAGTTCGTTACAATCTCGTGGATAGCCCGGCCCGATTATCCCTAGTAGGTCGGTTGTTCAACACTATATAAACAGGGCCCCTACGGCGTGTAGAGGGCACGAGATCATCGCGTGTTGCTTCCTGTACACACATAATCTCGCCGAGACTTGTTCGTCTCGTCGAGCTTCCACCTTGTAATCCTCTTTGATATAAAGAAAGGCTGGACGTAGGGCTATTATCTCACCGGAGAGGCCTGAACCAGGATAAAAACCCTGTGTCTCCCTGTTGCTCGTTGATTTCTGTTCGCATTGCTTAGCAGGTCTTCTATCTCCCTTTCTCAAGAACCTTAGTTGACTTGGGACCAATATCCCAACCGTCGACACACCTTGTTCTATAACAGATCTAAAAAATTAATAAAGAGAAGCTCCACCCTATATCTCTGTGTCCCCTGTGTTCTTGATCTTTCTGTGATTGATTGTCCACGTTTATACCTTGGACTACACCCAGTAGCAAGGTTCCTCAACACGTTATCAGCATGCTCGCTCCTTGACGTGCCGATCAATCCGCGAGGAAGAACGATCTGCATCCACTTCTACCACGAATGTATAATTTTGGGCACTGGTTACCCAGTAGTTTGTAATATGTGTTTGAATCTGATTGCAGATCAAGAAAAGTTGTGAGGTTTTTCCTATTAGATTGAAAATCTTGCAAGAACTTTTATCAGATTCGTTTTGGGGGATTTGTAAAAATCAATCTAGTAGACTAATCTCGGCTGCACCGCCCCGAGCACGCGCCTTACCACGCGTCGTGCCTGTGCGCGCCTCGCCGGCCGCGCCCGCGCTGCGTCCCACCGACTCCGCGTGACCGCCGGCCGCGCCGGCCCGCCCGCCGATGCCACCGCCGCCGGCCGTATCGGCGCCGCCGCCGCCTGTGGCGGCTAGGGTTGAAAACCCTAGCCGCTAGGGAGATTGGGACGCCTAGCCCACAAGCGCCCGAGCCTGCCTGCCGTCGGCCTGGCCCGAGCCGGCCGCACCCGAGCCGGCATGTCCCGAGCCGGCCTGTCGCCGGCCTACTGCCTCGACCTGTAGATGGGCCGAAAGGCCCAAATTCGGCCGAAATTAGGCAGAATTGGCCTAAGGGCCTAGAAAATTGAAAATAGGCTCCGAAAAATTCTGAAAATTACAGAAATTCCCCCGATTCTTGTAGAATCACCCGTTAGGCTTATTTTTTGCAGCTTGGGAATTATTTGTTTTGAACCTGTAACAGACTACGTGCGACCTTGCTAGCAGCAAGTTGTACGCTGGACCGAAAGGTCCAGATTAAGCTGAATTTTTCAAAAGAAATTTGGAGAATTAAGTGAATTACCTTTGAATTATTTATTTACTATTTAATATTTCTTTGCAATTATTCTACGAATTATTGCTTGTTATATTATCAGTAATTAGTTTGCAACTAGTAATGGCACCATATTGAAACTATGAGAATTATTTTTATGTCACGCACCACTCTAGTTTTATTACCTAAAGTAATCATATTTTTGGTTATCTTGCAGATGACTGGTCTTGCAAGCCATGATTTCGAGGATCTTGCCCCTCAAGCAGCTGCATTCCACTATTGGCATTGGCTAGGGCTACCCCACCTCCGTTCAAAATTACCATGCCCTGCATTTCCTCAGGCACCACTTGTCACCTACTCTGAAAAGTGAGTACATGGCAGTGACATATCCCCTGGAGCTGTGGCGCTCTGAAAGCGCTTTGAGAGGTTGAGGTATTCAATTCTCTCACAAGCCTAGCAGAACTGGAATCGCCTGAGGGTGGCCAACTTTAAGTCTGTTGATGATTATAACTCTGCGCTGCATCGCATTTGCACCAATCTGAGGCTCTATGGCAAGCCTGTCGCTGAGCAAGAAAAGATTGAGAAAACTCTCTCTACTTTCCATCCCAATGAAATGCAGCTAGCCCGCAGCTACCGCCAGGCAACATTGAGGAGTATAGCACTCTCATCAATATGATGATGGTGTCTAAAACTCATGATAATGTCTTGATGAAGAATTTCAAGTCCCAAACATCAGGTAACCCGAATGGCACTGAAATTAATGCCAATAGTTACAAGGTGAAGAAGCGCAATAAGAAGGGCAAGAAGGGAAAGGAAAGAAAGGGGCAGCAACTGACAAGTCTGGAAATCAGCGGCCACGCAAGTCGTATGGCCAGCAGAACCAAACGTGCTATCGCTGCGGTCTAAAGGAGCATTGGTCCAGGATCTGCCGTGAACCCAAGGAAGTGGTCGCGGCACATCAGGCCAAGAAGAAGCGCCCCATGGAAGAACACCTAACAGAGCTTCAAGTCGAGAAAACCAAGCCCGAAGACGAATTTGAAGAGGATGATCTCCTCGGAGAGGAACTGGCATCTCTCCCGCTGCCTCCTGCTGTCCCCGTCCCTGAAGGCGCCATGAAGATAGATCACTTTGATGACTCCGATATCCAGCAGAGTGTGGACGCAATGTTCACCGAGTCCATCTAGTATTCTCTTACAGCCTGTTGCTGCTATTATCTTAGAGTGGTTGCGTTAGAAGACATTTAAATAAATTATTTAGAATTTTTTCCATGCATTGTAAACTCTAGGAGAGCATATTTTCATGGTTGGTCTTGAAGAACCCTGAATTTCAGTATGATTGAATTTAAAGTATTTTGAATTTTGCATCAATAAATATGCTTTGCATATGTGGATGTGCCATTACCTGATTGCAACTATATATATAT
>SPJY01033140.1:0-168490 GCA_005191435.1 Raddia distichophylla | reverse complement strand
CTAAGACTAACTCGGTTTACACCCGGGCCCACGTATATGTGGTAGGTGGTGACAGCCCTATCCATCCGTAGTTATTTAGTATCTCGTGTGTAACCCACAGCGTCCGGCTTTGGACCAGTAGAGCCAAATCGGAACGATCATAACCATTCGGGATTCCAATTCAGGATAGCGGGTTGTAGTGAGTATCCGAGCTCCGACGACGAATATCAAGTGGACCACTAGTTGATTATCCTAAGCTCGCTCAATTAAACTGAATCACACTACTTTGTGAACTTATTAAAACTTGTCTCGTTGTCCTCCCAACTGTCTATCTGGCTAGTGTAGCTTTCTCTTTGTCTGAATATTTATCGTGTGTGTGTGTCCCAGTATTTTCATTTATCCTAACCCTCGTTACCTAGACTGGCTGGTATTTTAAATAATTAAGATATAGAGGATTATCTCTTTAAACCCTCGTTCCCTATGGATTCGATAACTCTATGAATACTCCTGGTGAAAACTACAAGCGATATCCGTCCGCTTGCGGATTAATTTCTTTGAGCGTAAGAATCGCCAACTGTACTTCCAGTCTATCTCGAAGAGTACTGGTTGTATCACCACTATCGCTGGAAGCGACACTTGCATTGTAGGCCCGAAAAGAGCGTCTATAATATTTCCTATAGGAACTATCATTGAAATGAAAGATGCATTATTATACCCTCAATCCACTTGAACACTATTGAGTTTTCGCAACATCCGTGCCAATGGCTTTCACGTCGAAACCATAGGAAAAAAATGGGAATGAATTTTTGTGCATTGTGCAGCACAACGGATGTGAGAAGCGAATTCTCGAGAAGTTCGTCTCCTTAGAAACTAGGCTATACCACACTAGCATTAGAGCACCAGTAGTGTTCACCTCCTTTAAGACGACCTTTAGGAGCTCTGAACTCTTTTCCCTCTGGCATAACAGACTTGGCCACCCTGATCTTAAAAAGATGAGAGAAATTATGAATAACTCACAAGGCCATGGTATCAGTGTTAGAAATTTCCCAAATCATGAAGATTTCGTGTGCACCAGTTGTGCCACCTGGAAACTAGTTACTAGGCTATCGGTCCTGAAGGTTAGAAATGAAATCCCCGCTTTCCTTGAACGGATTCAGGGGGACATATGTGGCCCCATTCAGCCCCAGCCCCTGTCAGGGCCGTTTCGGTACTTTATGGTGCTCATTGACGCTTCCTCGAAGTGGTCGAACGTGAGTTTACTCTCAACGAGAAACCACGCGTTCGCGAAGCTAATCTTGCAGATTATCCGCCTTAAAAATGTGTTTTCCGTGACATCAAATCTATTCGCATGGACAACGCCGGAGAGTTTACCTGAAAGGCCTTTGATGATTATTGAACTGCATCGGGGATTCACCTTGAGAACTCGGTACCGCACGTTCATACGCAGAACGGGCTAGCAGAGGCATTGATTAAGAGAATTAAATTCATTGCCCGGCCACTTCTCTTGTAATCTAACTTACCGAACTCTTGTTGGGGACATGTAGTACTTCATGCATCAAATCTCATCAATTATAGACCATCGGCCCACAACATCCATTCACCTATGCAACTAGCGCAGGGCATGATCCCCAAGATCTCGCATTTAAGAAAATTTGGCTGCAAGGTATATGTACCAATACCACCCCCACAACGTGCCGCTATGGGCCCTCTCCGAAAGTCTGGGATTTATGTTGGATATGAAAGTATCTCAATAATCCGATATTTAGAACCCATGACTGAAAATTTGCATACGGCCCGGTTCGCTGACTGCATATTTGACAAGGATAATTTTTCATCATTAGGGGAGAGAATAAGCCACCAGAAGATGAATGCCGAGAAATCACCTGGCAGGCAGCCAGTGCGGCCGCATTAGACCCTCGCACTAGTGAAGCAAATGGTGAGGTCCAGAAGATCCTAAACTTGAATAAACTAGCAAATGCATTGCCTGATCATTTTTGTGACTCGTAGGGAGTGATTAAGTCGCATGTGCATGCACGCAATGCACCAGAGAGGGTTGCAGTACCAAAGCAAATAGAAGGTACCCCTCAACCTGCTTAAATGCCTAAGAAAAGAGCAAGGAGTCTGGTTACTCCAATCCAAAGTACCCGGGGACACCTAGGGAAAAGAGGGAAGGAGAGCTTATCACAACCAGTCACAAAAGCACCCCGTCGTGGGAAGGGGAGCCGGTTGAGACCCGGTACTGGTAAGGAGCCTGCTAGCGAGGCCCTCCCATATTTGAATGTTCCCCCTGCAGGAAACAGAGAATGTTCCACAACAGGAACCTGTGCATAATGCCGAAACAAATGTGAGCGCACACATCGCCTATAATAAACTAAAGGAACTTGCTCCTGCTATGGGTATACGCAGTGAAGAGCAAGGTAAACAATTGCCCGAAACAACCCATGATGAAATGGCCATAAACTATGAATTATCTGGGGAAGTAATAAATAGAGCCACAGCCATAATCGACATTTACTATGCAAAGAAAATTGATTCCATCATTGAAAATAATCCAGAGCATACATCTCTAGCAGAATGTAAAGGAAGGCCAGATTGGGAAGAATGAAAAAAGGCAATTACAGCATAACTGACCTCCCTGAACAATAAACAAGTGATCGGGCCTGTATGTCGTACACCGAACCACATACGCCCTATATGGTACAAGTGGGTCTTTGATGGGGGACGGGGTGCCGATGTTTCGGCAGGTATGGATATACACGATTGTTGGGGAACTCGACGTTGACGATCCGGCTTCCAATCAGAATAGATCTAAGCCTACAATCGCTACACCACTGTCTCCGTTAGTTATTAACCACGCCAAGACACGCTTGACCTCACCATGAAGGATAATTTCTGCAAGCGAATCGAGAACACAAGCAAGAACACGGTAGATGCAATCTCAATATTACAGATTACCGATTAAGCACACAAGTTGGGGTTCCGCAAACCGGTAAACGGCGAAGCTACAACGGCAGAACAATCTACGCAAAACTCAAGTCTAAACGATGACGGATACTGAATATATAGTGACGGCCAGGGTTTGGGGCGCTCAACCCTTGGGTTACATGGGCCACGGGCCCAAAGTGGAGGTGGTGCAGCACCCGGTAGATTTTGACGTCCTCTTGATTTCGCAATTCTGGTTGATTCTGATAAACTTTAGGTCTCAAACAGGATCCATTGGAAAGCTCTCGTCGTGGGCTTGTCCGTGCATACCAAGAACGTCCAAAACGAACTTCGTATGACCGAGTTATTATCATTTCAAGTTGAACTGCTCCTGGTGGCCGAACTGGGCTCATGGACGACGAATTGGGTTTGATTTTTTGTTGGGCCTTGAGCAACATGGGTGTTTGGGCCTGAGTTCGACGAGGAGGTGGAGAGGTGCCTTTTTTGAGTATGGCTTCATGTAGTGGAGGCGGCCAAGGTGGTGGTCGAACTGGTGGCGGCGACAGCGCAATATACACATGATAAGCTTGCCGGCTATGCACGCGATCTGGCCATGGTGCGGGTCGAAGATGCCATATTACTGATGATGGCACCATAGTTGATGTAGAGGATATAGAAGATGTCGTGAAGTGTTGCCAACTTATCGTAGATGAAAAGGTCGAAGATAAAGTAGTCGATTGAAAACTTGTCGACGTGCATGCTGGCGAAGTAGTTAACGGAAATCTTGATGACCACAAAATTGAGGTAGTGTTGGTCATACTTATGATGGACATGGTCACAACGTCCTCCCCTTCTTGATTGTAAGTCGTCCTCGACTCATCCTTGTTTATCTGCAAAAGGCTAGCTCCAAAGAAAGGCAAATGAACGAGCATATCATTTGTAATCAAAGTGTTAGAATCATATTGATTAGGATCCACATCCTCCCCATCTTGAAATTTTTCATATAATTTCGAAATAGAGCTAGAGTCACTTGGTTTCTCCTAATTATTGATAATTTTATTCTCCAGCTGATCAAATGGTTATACATCATAAGAAAATTTTATATTTGAGCAAATATACACTCGATTCACCATGTATTTTCCTTTATCATTATATTTACCCACAATATGAAAAGTGTTTTTAGGTAACCAAGGGAAATTAACAAGTCTTTCCTCTAAATTTTCTAACATCAAATTTAATATAACCCAGAATATTTAAGGAAGACAACAATTTCAGCTCGTCATTTTCATTAGCAAGGTGAATAATATGTTTATTTTAAGCACAAGTGTTTAGTTCTAAAGCAAAAGTAACATGTTCATTCAATAGTTGTGGCACAGATATAAGTGAAGATTTAGCGCACAACTCTTCTTTATTACAAGAAACATCGAGTAAATCATCTTGTGACAAAGGTAAATCAGCAATGGGTTCCACAATTTGTTGCGCTAACATATCATGATTTGTGAAAAGTTTCAGCACATCAACATCGTTCTTCTTTTGAGTGAGTGTTGTACCTTTTTCATTACCTTTGTTTTTCTTTTCAGTTGATGTAGGTACATTCTCAATAGTAGGTGTTGGAAGTATGGGTACAACAACAAGCATCTCTTCATTCTCCTTATTCTCAATTTTATTATTTGCACTTGCCTGCAAAATGTTAGTCGTGCAAGAATACACACCATTTTTACAAATAGATGTGTTTATTTTTCGTACAACTTTCTTATATTTTATTTTATTTTCAGCTGCGCAAGCAAGAGTAAAGGTTTGCAACAGAGAAACATATTCTTTATCAAAAACAATGTTGTATATTTTCTCATTAAGTTTACATAAGAATCTAGCCTCTTTTTCTCTATCAGTTTCCTCCAAACCACAACGTAATAACAAATTTTACAATTCTTCATAGCAAACGGTCATTGGTTTATCACCTTGTTGTAAATATTGTAATTTGTTCTGTAAATTTTCATGATAATAGATGAAATGATCGCTATGCCGCCTAGAGGGGGGTGAATAGGCGAATACAACGAAATTGCGAAATTAATAAAGTTGAACAATGACCAGCCCGTCGGATATTCCGATGGAGATCGGATATTCCGACCGGATCCAGTAACCCCTGCGTCGGATGTTCTGATCTAGGTCAGATGTTCCGACGACGTCGGATGTTCGGATCCTGGTATTTCTGGATTTGTCGAAAACTACCGTAAAAACTGATTTCTCGCAAAACCAAGATTAGATCTATTTAGGAATATTCAGAACAGTCCAACACCAATAGTAAAAACAATAAAACAAGACCAAGACGAAAACGCAATGATTTTTGTTTACCGATGTTCGAATCTTTGAAGGGAGATCCGACTCACCGTTAGGGAAGGCACAAAGCTCGGATCACCAAGACTCTAATTCCACCCGGCGAAGCACACAACACTCACCGGCGATCACTACTTGAATCCTTTTCCTTGCGGAGGTAGATTCACACCTTCTCAAACTTCGGAGGCACGCCACACAAAGATCGGCGACTTACCGACGACACCTAGCCGTCTAGGAGCCCTTCAAGCCTCCAAGAGTAACAAATGCGATGAAAAAAATAGGAATCTCTTAGTGCTCAAGAATTGGACAACTCTAATTCGTGGAGCACTTGGGTGCCTTGATATCTCTAGATCTAGATCTCACAAGATGAACAAGAGAGAGACAAAGGATAGGGTTCTTGAGAGAGATGATGAATAGGAAGTATTAGGTTCAAATCAGAGGATCAGTAACCTTTTGGCAGGTATTAGAGAAGGCTTTAAATAGAGAATCCTGAAAACTAGCCGTTGCTGCAGTTAATCACGCATCGGATGTTCCGACTCCGTCGGATGTTCTGATGGCCATCGGATGTTCCGACCCGCGTCGGATGTTCCGGTGGAGTACTCACTGGATGGCGTGAAAAACTGACAGGCTGGCTTCACCATCGGATGTTTCGACCCTCGTCGGTTGTTCTGATGGCATACATTCTGTATAGAGTGTATTTTGAGTGGAAAACTCACACGAACTTCGAGATACCTATTTTGAACACTTAGGAACCTTTATAAGCTTCTTCATTGCATCCCTCTTTATAGTACGGCATGCATAGAACTCAATAAATAAAGATTTACAAATAAATACTAGTCTTGATGCCTTCTTGCAATATATTCACTTTTGAGAGGTACACCATCACATTTAAACATGTACCTCATAGAATTAACATGTATAACAACTGTGCACAATTCTCCAATAGAAATATTAGCTCAATAATTGTTACTCATTAATCACCAAAATCACTTAAGTGCCTAGATGCACTTTCAATAGACATGAAAAAACCTATCCCTTAATCGTTGTTTCATGTCTCTCCAAGTTGAAGGTATCCCAGTAAGTAAACAATGCGCCTTCCGTTTAATTGATGTGTTATTAATTAAAGCACTAGCAGCTATCATAACCTTTTCTTTATCGAAAATTCTATGTCGAGCAAAAATTTTATCTACTGCTATTTTCCAATCAATAAATGCATTAGGTCCAAATTTTATATCATATAAAGGAAGGTTCTCAATGGTATTACCATGCTTGTTGATAGCAGATGATGTGCAACTCTTCTTCAATTTCTCCTTATGATGGAACCGATCAAAACTTTCTCTAACCTCCACACCAATGATACTTGCATTCCAACTAGTGGCTGATGGTTGCAATCTCCCCATTCCATTGTATGCTCCTGCCATTATTAGTAGAAAACAAAAAATAACACAACAGTATTATCCCTGTCAACTACTAGGTTTTGAACGGTGGAGTCACACCCTCTCAAGCGTCTTACCATGGTCTTACAAGTGTTCTTACCAGCACTGCAGGAGGTACAACCGATGTCTGGTTCATGATAATAAGACGGGTGTGAGCGAAGCGATTGCAAGTTCGAATCAGAACTGATAAGAAATATATGGAGCTTGGATAGACAAAATATAGTAGCAAGGAATATGCAATTATCGAAATTAGAATAGCAAAGTTGAATAAATATCCAAATTACATGTCAATGCTGCTGGCCTAAACCCGTTCTTAGACCTAGCTCAAGCAAGTAAAACGAATAACACAACACTTTGGATACAAAAGAATGCAAGCACTTTTGATTTCATTCTTGCTTTCTTTCCTTGCTTTTTTCTCTTTTTTGCTTTTTTTTCTCTTTGTGCGGCTTCTTTTTATGCACTTGCCTTTTTCACCTTTTTTTTAAAATATCAATAGTGCCTCATATGAGATATTACAAGATATATACACAAACACTCAATTTTCTCCTGCTGGAAAAACAGATCTACTGATATAGAAAATTCTAATGCTAATTTCGTGTTTTTAGAGGCCTCAAACCCAAAAACACACACCAACAAAGTTGTAGATCTTTTCTTCCTGGTCATTTTTCATATATGGAAATTCCAATTTGGATAAAGGATCTAGGAGATTTGGGCCCCGCAATACAGACTGCTCAGAAAAATCCGAGACACATACAGAAACACTTCCAACACGATTTTGGATCTGAATATGGCATTTATGGAACTCGGTGCAATGGACAAAGTTGTAGATATTTTTCCAGGCTACAATTTAGGCTGTAAATTTGTTCAATTTGGTGTTCGGACAATGGAGATAATGACAAAATACCGAACAAGACAGATTGGTATCCGATTTGAACGCGGCAACGACGACGACGTGATGGCTTTGGACTCGATGTCAAGATGCAGGACTCAAACAAGATTAAGAACTTAATCTAAACCAGCAACAAAACGATGACGATGGATACAAATTCAACTACGCGAAACTGAAAATGAAATCACGAAGGGCACAACGTGGCTTGGACGATGGATATGACGACGAACTCAAATATTTTTGTGAGGGCAATTTTCTGGACTCTAGGCGGAAGATGAATAATGAACAAAGGGATACAAGTATACCTGACGGACAACCGAGGCTCTGATACCACTTGATGGTGGACAGGGTGCCGATCTTTTGACAGGTATGGATAAACACGATTGGTGGAGAACTCGACGTTGACGATCCGGCTTTCAATCAGAATAGATCTAAGCCTGCAATCGCTACACCACTGTCTCTGTTCGTTATCAACCACGCCAAGACACGCTTTTCGTAAATGAAGAGGTCGAAGATGAAGTAGTCGATTGAAAACTTGTCGACGTGCGTGCTGACGAAGTAGTTAACGAAAATCTTGATGGCCACCACATTGAGATAGTGTTGGTCATACTTATGATGGACATGGTCACATCAATGTTTGTTCGTAAGAGGAATGAAAGTAATGATGTCGTGAGGTACAAAGTAAGGCTGGTAGCTCAAGATTTCACTCAATGTCCTGAAATTGACTATGAGGAAACTTACTTTCTGGTCATGGGCTGCATTACCTTTAGATATCTTATCTCAATGGCAGTTAATATGAACTTGAGAATGAAATTGATGGATGTTGTGACCGCTTACCTTTATGGTAATCTAGATTCTAAAATCTATATGAAGGTACCGGAAGGTATCCTAGTTCCGAATGACGATAGAGCCAATAAAAATCTATATAGTGTAAGACTTGTGAAGTCTCTATATGTACTAAAACAGTCTGGGATGATGTGGTATAATCACTTAAGTGACTTTCTCTGTAAGAAAGGCTACGCAAATAATGAAGATTGTCCCTATGTTTTTATACGGTGATCCCTGAATGGATTTTGCATAATATCCGTATATGTAGATGATATGAATATCATCGGGATAAATGAATAAGTTGAACAAGCATACTCTTACTTGAAGTCTGAGTTTAAAATGAAAGACTTAGGTAAACCTAAGTACTGTTTAGACTTGCAGCTCGAGCATTTTCCTCATGGGATCTTGGTACAATAGGCTACCTATACTCAGAAAGTATTGGGAAAGTTTGGTTTTGATAAAGCATATTCCTCCAGAACCCCTATGATAGGGAGATCTTTGCAGCAAGATAAAGACACCTTTCGACCAAGGAAAAAGGGGGAGAAAATTCTTAGGCAAGAAGTCCCGTACTTGATTGCAATAGGAGCATTCATGTATCTTGCTAACAGTACATGGCCTAATATAGCATTTGCCGTGAACACGTTGGCTCGGTACAGTGCAGCGCCCACGAAGAGGCATTGGAACGGATTAAAGGTTATCTTTCGATACCTCCGTGGAAGTATTGACATTGGCCTGTTTTCTAGGAAGAACCAAGATATGAATATTGTTGGTTATGCCGATGCTGGGTGCCTTTCAGATCCGCATTCTGGTAAATTACAAACTGGGTATGTCTTTCTATGTGGTGGCACTGCAATGTCATGGAAATCGTCCAAGCAGACGCTAGTGGCTACGTCCACAAACCACTCGAAAATCATTGCATTATATGAAGTATCTTGTGAATGTGCATGGTTGAGAAGAATGGTGAAACATATCTTGCAGTCATGTAGATTACCTATTGAGCAAACCCCTACAATTATCTATGAAGATAATGCTGTTTGTCTTGCACAAATGCAAATGTGTTATGTGAAAAGTAATCTTACTAAGCATATCGACCCCAAATTCTTTTATGCGCATGAACTGCACAAGTTGAACGAAATTAGTATCCAGCACACCAAATCATGTGAGAATTTGACTGACATGTTCACTAAATCATTATCTACCGGCTCCTTTGAAAGGTGTGTTAGATGCATTGGAGTGATCAGGCTCAAAGAAGTGCTGAATTCGGGGGGAGATACTTCACACGCCTTGAATTAAAATTTTGGCATAAAGCCAGAGTACCCAACTTGATCTAGAAGATTGAATGGAATGTTGGGTGGTTTGTACTCTTTTTCCTTTAGTGAGTTTTTTCTGGAGTTTTCTCACATGAGATTTTTAATGAGGCAAATCGTGCACACAACAAGCGTATGCTATATACTCTTTTTCCAATCTTTTTTTTCCACTGAGTTTTTGGATGGAGTTTTTTATGAGGCATATGCTTTTCGCTGGCAAGGTTCAAGGGGGAGTGTTGGGAAACCGCCGGGTGGGAGCCCGGCCCGACTAGGGCCGGCGCGCGGCACGGCGCGGCTAGGGCCGGCCGGCGGCTCCCCCCACAGTGGGTCCCACATTAGACCTGGCCTAAACCCTAAGCACTACTATAAAAGAAGAGGTGGAGCATCTTGTTATATAATAGATCTGAAAAATTAATAAAGAGAAGCTCCACCCTATATCTCTGTGTCCCCTGTGTTCTTGATCTTTCTCTATGATTGATTTTCTACGTTCATACATCGGACTACACCCGGTAGCGAGGTTCCTCAACACAGATAACCCCAACCCAGATCATCCTATTAGATTTAACCCACTCCTTAACCCATTTGAACCCATCAGCTACACATGCACGTGCTTGCCCCCTACTCGGAGAGCTACTGAGCAAGCCATTACAAAAGGATGGAGTTCTAACAAGCGAGCGATTAAGGATAATTTTCTCAAAGGTAGAAGCTAGCAACGACCAAAATTAATATGATTAGCTAATTAATCAACTTAATCAATTACTGAATTACCCGATTTGACCAATTAAAAAGAGAAAGAGCCGGGATTAATCTCTGAGCAACAGAAAAACAGCACATCATTCTTGCACCGGCCCATGCACTCACTATCGTCTCCGCGCACAGCGACGGTGGTGAACACCGCCATCTTCACGGCTCTGAACACGCACAAGCACGGCGGTGGAGAGCATCAAAATTCAAAAATCTTTGGCGCAAGAGTGTTAGGGCGTGTTTGGTTCGTAGTCTTGGATGGCCATGCCAATACAATAGTCATGTCAATCCAGGGTATGACCATTCGTTGGCAAAAATTGAGGTGTTTGGTTCGTAGCCGAATAAAAATGACCAATAAAAAACTAAAAATCAAAAAATCAAAAGTATTTAAAATGGGCTGGTTATGATTTTATATGAATTATAAAATTTGTTTCGTTTAATTTGAACACTGCATGAATTATATACAAATTTTTGAAGTTTTGGAATGAACTATACGATTAACAACTAGCAGCGCCAGTCGCTAGCCTTGACGCTGGCTCGCTGCACACTAGGTACTATGCTGATGTGCTGATCGCTGATTGGTTGCGGCTGGCTGCTGGCTTTGGCGAGCATTATCAAGGCCCCGGCGCCCAATTTGCTCGCCATTGCCGACGGCCGCTGCAGTGAAGTAATTCGTTGGCGTGCCATCATTTTGGCAGGGCGAGCCAATTTTGGGACGTGAAGCAAACGTTGACCAAACTACAATGGTAGCCAATTTTTTGGCATGGCAAGTGACGGCTACAAACCAAACACGCCCTAGAATCCATAAACCAGGCAGCAATCCGTAGCCCTAAATCGAATCCATTTTTGCAGTCAAGAACAGGACCCTACCTTGCTTGGCGCGTCGTCATCGAACACAATCCGGTGCTCCAGCGAGCTGCAGAGACCAGCGCAAAGGTACCCTCAATGCGCAGCTCCGTGGTTCTCGTTGCGGCTGCATTGCCTTCGTCTTCCCTTCTTCTTGGGCAATGGCGACGGGGGCGGTGGCGATGGACGATGACGAGAAATCAAGAAGGAGACAAGGCGGCCGCTGGCCAGTTGAACATGGAGATGAACCATAGCTTTGAGGAGATGCTCAGATGCGGTCAGGAGCAGTGGGTTAGAAACCGTTTCAACCCATGGGTTAGAAACCATTACAACCTGAATTTCTGAGCCCAAAACGATGTGAAACTAGTCCATTTCAAGAAGAAACCCAGCCCGAACCAATTCATTTCATGGTTTAATCCATTTCTTAACCCGCCTAAAAGCACCCAAGTCAAAAACTAAACCATCTGCACCATTTCAATCTAGTTGCAGACCTACTTTCCACAGTCCCCGCCCGCACGCATCACCGGAAACCCTAGAATAGAGCAGGAGATTGGAGACGAGAACAGCGACGAAGGAGAAGGTTCAAGCCAAACGAGATCGTGTCCTGGTGATACGCTTGTCTCCTGGTCCTCCAAGTGCTAGCAGACCGTGTCGCTCTCCAGCATTGAAGCCGAGTAGCGTGCATTTGCCAATGCGATTGCTGAGACCACCTGGCTACGTTAGTTGCTTTTGGAGCTGTATTGTCATCGTCTATTGTGACAATGTAAGTGCAGTTTATCTCTTTTCCAATCCAGTGCAGCATCAATGCACCGAGCACATTGAGATTGATCTGCACTTCTTTCTCAAGCGTGTAGCTGATGGTGTTGTTCGTGTGCTGCACTTTCTTACTACATCTTAGTACGCGGATGTCTTCACTAAGGGTCTCCCTTCATCGCTCTTTACTGACTTTTGATCCAGTATCAATGTTCGCCCAGCTCTTGTTGTGACGGTGGGGCGGGGAAAGGTGGGTTAGACATATATAGTAGTTCAGTTTGGTATAGTTTTTATGGTAGTGATCTTTTCTATCTTTTTATGATATTTTTTACGGGTGACTCTAGTTGTCTTGAGGCTTACTCGAATACATCTTTTATATCTCAACTATCTTAAAGCATCTTGTGGTCGTGGTGGTACTGCCAACTTGTGATCTGAACCATTCATCTCGCGATGCCTCCTCTTCTCCGTCCGATCTGACTTGCCATCCACCGAGCGCCCAAGCCCTATACTAGGGTTCCCACCGCCCGCCGCCCCTAGCCGCGATCCCATTACCCCCTCCATCTCCCTCATCCGGCCGCCTCCTCCCTCTCCCCCACCCGCGCCGCTGCCCCCTCCATCTCCCTCACTCGCCGCCGTGCGCCCCTCCCTCTTCCTCACCCACCCCCACGCCGCCCTCCGCCCCCGCCCCCACGTCCAATGGCCCCGCCGTGCGCCCCGGCCGCTCCTCCTACGTCCCTCCCCACCTCCAAGGCCGCTCCTCCTCCTCCGCCGCCTCCCACGTCCTCCGCCCTGCCTCCGCGCGCCTCCACCACCGGCCTTCTCGGCCTATAACCTCTTCCTCCTCCTCCCCCTCTCGCCGCCCCACCTCCAAGAGAGAGAGTCTAGAGACAGAGACGCCGCCGCAGCAGCAGCCGCCGCCGGCGACCTGAGCCGAAGCGCGAACCAAACCCGCCGGACACCGCACCTCCTCCTCCTCCTCCTCACGCGTCAGCAGCCGCCGGCCATGTCGGAGGACATGGAGTCGTCCGCGGCCTCGGGCCTCGACTTCGAGGACACCGCCCTCACCCTCCGCCTCCCCGGCTCCTCCTCCGACCCCGACGGCAAGCGCGCCCGTAATAACTTCGTATAGCATACATTATACGAAGTTATACGACTTAACAATATGTACTTTCCTTTAAGTTTGTCTATGGCGAGCAAGCAGGTGGGCAACAGTGAGCCGATGCGTCAAGTGAGCGAACGAGCAGCAACTAGCACTTTTTTGGTGGCACTATTTGAATATATTCATGTGTAGATGACATGATAATTTTTTTGCAGCATGGACTTAAATTTCTATTTTTTGGAGTGCTCGTTTAGCAGGTTATGTACATTTGATAAACTTAGTTAACTGTCCATGAAATGCTACTTGTAATACGATTTCTAATTTTGGTGTTTTTGATGTAGTATTTATGGACATCATTGAATCAGTGATATGCCCAAGTATGCGTAATAACTTCGTATAGCATACATTATACGAAGTTATACGAAAACATGGTACTAGCAGTTTTTACTTGGATTAGTGGCCACATTGAAGCACCATTGAGCAGCCACTAACACCTCTCCTTTCCCCTTCATATTTTTCCCTTTTCTTTTCTTCTATTTCTCCTTCTCTTGCTTTCTTTTTCCCTACCCTGCAAAGCAAAATAGAAAAGAAGAATTTTCTGCAATCTTTCGCTGAAAGTAATGCAACAAGCTCCCAGTTTCAACATACTTCAGCTCGTTTAGGCGCTTAGTCCGCAAATAATTCTTATGATCCTGACATTTGTATCCAAGTTTAGCCACCTCTCCGACATGCTTAGCATCTAGTTCATGAGCTATTCTAGACTTAATTTCTGAAGCATCTGCTATTTCAATTTCAAAAACCTATACTACCAAGATGCTTCGATTTGATGGCATTACGTTAACTGTTTCTGGAGTTTGGAGTACATGATTGTGGTCGAGAACCAAATCAACTACCTTGTACTTTGCAGTTCCTCGATTCAGGGAGACTCCCATGCGCACCATGCAGTTAGTTCTTGTCTCAGCTCGAGGATTCTTGGTCAAATGACCTCTTTTATCCTTTCCTCACAAACCTTGCTTTGCACAAACAAACCGACAAGCTGTAACCTTGCCATCCTTTGTACTAGTGTTCTCCCACTTCTTTGTAATGCTAAAGCCCATTGGGCCTCCATAGTACTTCCAGAAGTTTCAACGTCCACTGTATTTGCACACTTCATACAATTTTTGGAATCCATATAGATAATGTACTATCTCTGCAAAAGAAAAAACAAAGATAAATTACATAACAAGATACCTCAAATTGCATTGTCATGTTTTTCACAAATTTTATTTTGCCAAATTAAATGTGGCTAGGTCAGTTACTAAAAAAATTTATTAAACAATTTTGCAACATGATGTTAGAAAATGGCAGTACTCCAACCGAACTAAGCTAATACACAATGCAAAGCTCAAAAATTTTGTACCAAACTGTGGTAAGATCTATACCTTCCATTTGAAGGAGATTCTCCATTGGGTGGTATGATCAGGAGGAGGATTAGTTGTTCCATTTCCTTCTAGTGAGAAAGGCGCTCAGTCTGGATGAGGCTCCATTGCGTGGAAGCAGTGGCGTCGCTGCGGTCACGATCACGAGGAGAGGCGCGCTAGATGTGGCAAGCCGACATCGAGGGGTGGCAGCAGCAGCGAGGAACTGCAGCAGCGAGCCGACGCGGAGGACGGCGTTGGATGATGTCGCTGAACATCGGGATGTGGTAAATGCAGCGAGGGGCTACATCTAGCAAGAAGAGGCGGTGCTAGATGCCATGATGCAACGCCCGAGGAGTGCCGACGCCCAGCACTGAACGTGGCAAAGCTGGCTGGTGTTCCTGTGTGTTGCGAAAAAGAAAAGGAGGAAGATATGGGCCTCCCAATAATGGCCTTTCACAGTAGCCGTTAGATATAAAACGAGTGGCTAGTTGCAGCTTTATGGAGACTCTGTCGTTGCTTCCACTTACGGCAAACGATGCGCTTCCAGTTGCGGGAGCCCAGGAGATCGCTATATTGTCAGGTCACTGGTTAGGTGGCCAATGGCCTTCGATAGGTTGCAATGGCTGGACTGCTGATTTGGGCCTTTGCGGGAAGTGAAAATACATGGGCCGGACATATATAATGGGTTGAAGCGAGAGCACGGAGCAGTTATAAGGGCAAGCCCAATGCATGTGCCCAAACCCATCCCAAAACCGTTCCATAGATGAATAGTTTTAGACATCAAAAGGATAACAAATTTGTAACAGATGGGAAAGAAATGAACTAGATCGACCCATTGGATGGGTCTAGGGGTGAAAACGGGTCGGATATTTCCCGGACCGGACCGGTCGGATACGGATTTGTATATATTCGGATCGACTATTTTTAGATACGGATCGGTACTTGGATGTCTTTTGTCGAACACGATTTCAGATTCAGGACAACAATATCTGTCAGATTCGGATTCGGATATCCGATACCTTTTGATCCGGGCCAAATATCTTTTCTACTTAGAAAATTCTAGGAAAGTCAGACAAATTAAACAAAAATATACCTAAATCCAAAAAAATGAGGACATTTAAAATATAATATTATTTGGAATATTTTATGGGATTTTATTCCCTAGAAAATAGAATAAGAGTATCCTACGGTTTTAAAAACAGATGTGTAAATTTGAAATAATCCCAAAAATTATGGGAGTACTAGAGAATTTAAATATGTCTTATTTTCAATAATTCCCATGTTAACTCTTTTAGGAGCTTATATTGGAAATAATAGAATTTATAAAATAGTACTATGGAAACTTTGTTTAATATAAAATTACGAAAAATTTGGTGACATTAGTTGGTAAATTTTGGGGAGGGCCGTCGCGCTGCCCGTTATCGTTCCCACGCCGCCATCGCCTTTGCCCCCATTGGCCGCCAGCCCACCACCACTATTGTAGTCCTTTAGCTCTATACAACTCTATGGCTAGACCTTCTAAATAGAAAGTATAATGTACTGTAGCGTTGGTGCAACACTACTGCCTGTTCGTTATTTATGCATGTAAATGTGAAAGATTTTTCAATACATGTTATAAATGCTATAATAATTTTAGGCCTAGTTCTTTTCAGCTTAACGGCTCAACATCTTAACGACTTATCTATGTTTTAAAAATACATATGATTTGAGTTTTTTGAGTCCGTTTTTTCGCTGTTTTGAAGGTGGGCCCTAACACTTTAAAAAGTAAGTCCAACGAAATGGATCCAAATGTCGAGACTACCTTGAGAAGCATTTGAAATTATGTCATTTCAGCCGTTCAGCTGTTAAGATCAGCTCAAAAGAACATAGCCTTAATTTCATAGCTGCTTTAATTGATTCTGGACATACAATTTGTGGGGGTTTTATGTTCCGACAACTTCTGTGACCGTATTCGATTCGACCCGAATCCGCTCCGTATTCGTGTCCGATATTTTTCACATTCTTATCCGTAAGCGTGTTATTCGTATCTATATCCGGTTCTGAGAAAATTTGTATGATGAAGATATGGTTTAGCCATTATTCGACCTGTTTTCACCCTACATTGAACGAAAATGGGAGGTGATATGAATGAGCAAATAGCATTAGACTTGCCCTAAAGAAATAAACAGGCCGGGTTGAGATAGGCCTCGTCGGGTCGTCCCAGTCCCAGACCTACTGGGCTAGCCATCGTGTCGCGTCGAATGCCCTGCTTTTTTTTATTCAGGATGCCCTACTTATTGAGCGATCCGGATCCCCTGCTGTTGTAGGTATAACTGCATCGCGTGCATTTTGACCTATGATGCAGCTATCCTGTGTTACCCAAACAGCCAGCGTAGGCACATGGGCCTTCCTCACCACGGTTAGCACTGCAAGGCCCATTAGGTACTAAGCACAACATGCAAATATTAATAGATGATATACGCACAATGGAATCTATCAAAAAAGATAAAGAATCTCGAAACAGTAAAAATGTAACCATACCATCTGATCGCATATTATTCCTCAAAACTAACATAGACATGATTTCCAATTATAGTAATAGTAGTCATGGTTCAAAAAATCACGGATCAACGATTTCCCTCTGGAAATCGAGAAATCAAGAGGAAACATGATTGAAATCCCGCTCAAGATATTTAAATATGCAATTTAAATTTAAAGAAATTAAAAAATAGAAAACCTAAAAATAGTACCAATGCATAGGAATGGTACCAAGCCGGGGTTTATGAGAAATTGTGGGGTTTCAACAAGCAATCGAACAAATCGTGAGATAACATTCCTAGGCATTTGTATTATTTTAAGGTTTTTTTTTATTTTTTAATATTTTAAATTTAAATTGCACATTTTAATATCTTGAGCGAGCTTTCAATCCTGTTTCTGCTCGATTTTTAGATTTATAGAGGGAAATCGTTGATCCACGATTTTTTGAACCATGACTACTATAACTATAATTGGAAATCATGTGGAATGCCTATATTAGTTTTGCGAAATAATATGCGATCAGATGCTATGATTACATCTCTAAGAGAGATTCCACTATGCCTATTCCTTTGATCGTCTATTAATATCTGCACGATATATGCTTAGTTCAATTAACCGGGTAGAGTAATGGGCCTGGCAGCGCTAGTAGTGGTGAGGAAGGCCCATGTGCCTATGTTGGCTGTTTGGATAACACAGGAGAACTGCATCACAGATTCACAGGTCAAAATGCACGCGCTGCAGTTATACCTACAACAGCAGGGGATCCGGATCGCTATTCGCTTATCGGGGCCCTTGCGTCCGTCGCCCGGCGTCTCCCGCTCCCGCATCGACATTTCGAAACCGAGCACTGCAGAGCACGGCCCCTCCTCTTTCGCTTCTTCCATACCGGGAACCCTAGAATGGAGCGGGAGATTGGAGACGAGAGCAGCGACGAAGGAGAGGCCTTCAAGCCAGACGGGGTCATGTCCACCTACACCCGTCGTGATCCCTCGGACCGCCGTGAAACCATTTGCTTGGCGTGGGTCGCGGAGGGAGAGTAGGAGGGGGACGACGATGCCGAAGATGCGTTCGACGCCCCGCCGGTGTATATAATCCTCTATCGAGGTGCCAATTTCGTAGGCTTTCATTTGTGGTGGGTGGTGGGGGTTGGGGCCTCGTGATTGTTTATACTCGATTCAAATACATCTAGAGACGACATCTTTAGTTTATTTGCTGTACTGTGTCTACTTCCTCTGGCTGCTATGTGTGATTGTTTGGGTCCATAATTTTCATGTCAAGAACTTCATGAGAAAGGATGGGGATGGAAAAGGTTGGTGCCGTACACTCCTGATTATGTCCAGTGGAACGAATACAAGAAGTACCTTGAGGAGTATTTCAGCCACAATGCTGGCCATGTTGCCACTCTTTGTGCCCTGCGCAAGTCTGAGCCCATCGGACAAGGCGTTCCTGATGAATATAATGTCCTGCATGATGCAGCCAACCTTGTAAGGTTTTCTTGCCTCTGCAAAAGCATACTTTGGCCTGCCCTACTTGTTTCATTAATTCAGTTGCTAATTATCTTCATTTCACCGTTGCAAAAACAATCAATATTTCGTAGTGTATCATGACTGAGATCAAGTTCGTTAAGAGGTGTCGCCCTGCTCTCACGTCTGAAGACCTCAAACTGAGCCGGCAGATCAAGGAGCGTGCAGGACATATGATCCAGTCAGAGGGTGAATCTTCAGCTGCAGCTGCGGGCTTGGTGGTAATCCTGGGCTGAATGGCCAACCTAATTCTAGTCCTAGTCATTATCATTTGATGTTTGCTTACTTTTTTTTTTGCACCAATTGCAAACGGGTTTTTTAAGTGTATCATGATGGAGGCTCAGTTGATGTGCAAGTCATTGAAGTGTGACTTTGAAACCACCCGAATGGTCAGCTTTGGCAATAAGGTCCGACGCTCTGCGTTCAATCTTATGCTTTATAAAGGGACTGGATCTGATGCTACCAGCGCTGCTGCCGCCATGGTGGTATATGTCTGCCCCTACCAGAACAAACTGCCACTTTTGTAATTTTTTGGTATTTATTTTTTTTATGTTGACAAGCGCCTTACCACCAATTATTTCTTGAAGGGTATGGCAAAGGAGGCTAAGAAAGCCATAGAGGACTTTCCCAAGGAAGTGAGGTATTCAGTTTGTGAGACAATCCGGGCGTGTACTGCAAACGCTTTGACCATGCTTGAGAAAGAATTTGCTTGCAATGCTGACGAGAATGGCATTCCTGACAAATCAGAGAAGCCTATCGTGTATGGTCTCAAGAATAAATTAAATTTTGTTTTTCTTATTGCATACTGCTGCATCAGATTAGTGACATTTGGTGAGCATTGGTAGGATCAGTACTGTCATACATCTTAAGTGTGAAGAATGTGATTTGATGAGCAAGAATGAACATCATGTCAAGGACAATAGCTTGAAGGGGAAGAAGAACAAGAATTTGAACATGAAGAGGAAGTTGAAGAAGAAAGAGAAAAAGAAGAAGTTGAAGAGTGAGAAGAGGAAGTTGAAGAATGGAAATGATACCAAGGTCGAGGCGAGAACGAAGGCTGAATTAGCCTCGTGTGATTTAATCTTTTATGTTTCTTGTGTGGAGGTCCTTGCTGACCTGCATTGTTTGTTTGTTGAAGCTCAGCTTGGACAAGGACCTTGAAGAGAAAGCCTCTGCTGACATATGAGCTACTGAATGTTAGTGAAGAGGCAGATGAGAATTTTTCATATCAGGAAGCCTTGCATACTGCAGTGTCTTATGTTTTGAAATGGACAGAGTACAAGTTACGAAATCCTGATTCTCTTTGGCAACCCTGTGCTCAATGCTCAGTCCTACCTATCTTGTTCGCCTGCAACCTTGCTCATTTTCTGTCATGGTAGATGGATTTGAACATGTGTTGTTCCTTCAATTTTCTTTCTATGAATATATGAATGTTAGATTGTATGCTTCCGATTACCAAATGTTTGCTGTTGTTTTACATTGGATTAACTCTTTCTTCCTTTGTAAGTGTTGGTTTTATTGCCTGACATGATTCCATGATAATTCATCTGCAGTGATGGTCAAATGGAAGAAGTTCAATCAGTGGATGATGCACCAGCAGTAACTAAAATGATCTATTTCCTCCGTTCCAAAATATAAGGCGTATTTTGACCAGAGAAAAGTCAAACTTAGTGAATTTTGACCATAAATAAATCAAATAATATGCATCATTAGTATACAAAAGTTGTATCAAATTGTTCACATTTGAAAGTGTTTTTTGATACAATATTATATTGTAACAATTCATAATATATAATAGAGCAATTGCACTTTGCAGTCTGGCTATTAGTGTTTGGACCATGCTATGTTAACTGTATTTTCTTTCTGTTTTCTGGCTAAGAGTGGATGGAACGTGTCACAGTGAAGTATTGGCACAGCATGTTTCCTGGTTTTTTTTTAATGTAAATTGCCTGTCTGGTCTTATCTACCAATGCAAAAGTGTTCTCTTCTTGTATTAGTTATCTGGTGTGTGGTTGGAATTAGGGGGCGATGTCATATTGCTATTGAGGAAGATACATTTTGCGATGTGCCATGCTGCCATCTATGCCAAGAATGAGAATACCATATTGTGTTTGAAACTGAAGTAAGAGCACCAAATGCCAAGTGTTATGGCTTGTATCTATAAATAGTACAAGTATGAGTTCCCCCCTCCACCTCGCCACGTGGCTCACTCCTCGCCCAGCGCTCGCTTGGGCGCTGCTCGCCAGGCTCGCCATGTGGCTCGTTGCTCGCCCCGCTCGCCTCGCTTGCATCACCTGCGCGCTCGCTGCGTGGCTTGCTTCTCGCGCAGCGCTCGCTCGGCAGCGCGCTTGCGTCGACTGTACGCGACGTGCACTCGACCGCTCGCTCAGCCGTGCTTTTTTTCCCACACTCGCCCGCTCGCTTGGCCTCGCTTTTTTCCCGCACGTGTGTCGACGGGCGCGCCAGGCGCACGGGTTGCGGCTAGTTGCTCTTTAAAACCAAAGTTGGAGCACCAAGTGCCAAGTGTTATAATAGGTTGTGTTGCTCTTTGAATGAGGAACTGAGGGATTTTACGCTTGCTTAACTTGAAATTGGTTATCGCCCTCTGAACTTGGTTATCCCGTGTGGATGTGGACATATGAAAGCCTTAGAGCATGACTAGTAGGGTCCTTATTGTTAAACAACCATGATACCGGTGTAGTTTGAGGTTGTTGATTCGCATACAAATCTTAGAGGATGAACAACGACAACATAAAACACACATGTAGGGAGGGAGACAATGCTTTATTGATCAAATTGATTCCTTACTGTAACAGCTCTGTTGTTATTTCTAGTTAGTCATGCATATCATGTTGATGTTCATTTAGTTTTATTGTGAGTTCTAAAAACATTTCATGAAGTTGCATTCAACTATCAATATGATGGAGACATAAGTATTTTAAACAGAAACTCCTAGTGAACTAACTGGTCGAACCACTAGGTTAGCAAGACCTAGCCCACCGGGCACATTTATTAGTTGCCCGAGCTTTCCCGGCCAGGTAGATTGTCTAGCTGAGCTATACCGAGCAAGGCGCTAACCATACTGTGGAATACACGGGACCCAGGTATCTAAAAGGTGGGCTGCGAGGAACACCCATTAGGGGATGGGCCGAGCTGGCCATACGTGCACAGGGGTCATGTAGCCTGCTATCTGACTTGCATGGCAAGGAAGAGATAAAGATAGAAGTCTATCCCGAATAGGGAAGACACAATTGTAATTCTAGATGTTTATGTGTCCGGCAAGAAAGGATAGAATTGGAATGCTACCTCGTAACCGATCAGGACTCTACGTTGCAACCCTGCCCCCCCACTATATAAGGCGGGTAGGGAGCTCCTAGTTCGGTAGACCTCATCTCTCCACGCAATACGCAGAACACATATGATCATACGATCGACATAATTCTACAGCATAGGGCTAGGGTATTACCTCCACTGTGGGGGACTGAACCTGTATAATCCATTGTCTTGTGGTACCATCGAATTTGAGATCTAACGCACCCCATATATTTCATTGTAGAAGACACCTCCCGGTGAACAAAACGTCGATAGTTGGCGCGCCAGATAGGGGGGGGCGCTATGATCATCTTCGTCAAGCACGATGACAATGATCAACGGGGTCACCATCACCTTCGCTGCTGACCAGGCGTTTCGCTTTGGAAGCCTGGACTTCATCACCAACGGTGTCGACGAACTGTCTCCTTAGGTCCACCTCAGATCCGATCTGAGGTCGACTCCAACAACAACTCCAGCAAGTCTTCTTCCACCGATGTGGAACAGATCCGGTCTAATGGAAACCTTGACAGTGTTCAGCACGGAGTTCCCTTCGGACTGGAGAACGCTGCTCCCGCATATCAGCAAACAATGCGTCAGGGGCTCAACCACATCTACTCGGACTCGGACCAGATCAGATATGGGCAATGCCATGACAACGTCTCTCTCAAAATCCCGTTTGGGTTGGGGAATTCCGCGGCCACAAATCAACAAGTATTGTGTAGGGGGCTTATTTTCCAATCTGGATGTGGCGAGGGATCAATTGAAAGCGGGTCTCGGATAGTAGGCGTAATCGCCAGCGAACCACTCAAGATCGATGACCAAGACAATCCTATTGTCCGATTCTCCCACTCGGAGATCGAGTCGGAGAGCAATTCGGGAAGTTGTCCTGATTTTCACGGGATATACATGATTGAAGATCAACTGATGCGATATGTTGTCCCGATCTTCACGGCGTAGGATATCAAACAAGATAACTAGCTGCAAGCAGCCGGGATAACTAGTGCAACCTGACAAAATACCTCGAAGCCAACCACCGTCTTGATACGGCAACCTGAGTCGAGTATTCACCCAACTACACTCTTAAGAACCAAGCCACACAACCTACACAAAAGGTGCAGGAGCACAGATTGGGTGCCGATGAAGCGGCGGGGGTTCAAGCCACACAACCTGCACACGAAGGAGCAGGAGCACAGATTGGGTGCCGATGAGGCGGCGGCTTCTGTAATCTCCGTGAGGAAACCACAAGAGCAAAGGGGTAGAGATCTCTCTCTGATCTTGTTAGCACACATCTAAACAAAGGGGTTTGTATTCAGATTATCAAAAGTTTCCAAATAGATGGAGTACATGGGTATTTATACTAGGAACATCCCTCCTAGTTTAGGTGTGAAAGCAAAAAGAAACTAAAGAAGTTCTCTTGGATATAGAGGAGGCTCTTCAGTTTCTTGCGCAGCACTTAACAGCCTGTGCAGTCTTCAGTAAATTAGTCATTACTCCTTAATGGGAAGTCCAAAAGATACACCGTTTGTTGTGTTGGAAAGGAGACTCAATTATCTTTCCAACTATATGCATTAAGCCCACCAAAACGTGACAGGTTGGTGCGCCCAACTCTTGTAAGTTGTGGTTCATGTTGCACCATAGCTTGAGCAGTAACCATGTCAGCTTCCACGTCGTACTTGTCCATGTACCTTCTCCTCGCTTGAGCATCATCCATATCATCATGTGTAAACCTAAACAACAAGAGGGTAGAACTTTTAGGTAGTATAAAATTCTCTTCATTTGTAATATTAATTTCAGTGAGGAGTGAAGTCACCTCTTGTTGTAGTTTCTTCGCACGGCTGCGGGTAATTGGTCCTTGGATAGCATTTGAAGGTGTAGCATGTGTTGAGAGTTTCTTCGCACGGCTGCGGGTAATTGGTCCTTGGATATCATTTGAAGGTGTAGCATGTGTTGAGGTACCTAGGATGTCCTCGTCATCCTCCCCTCCTTGAAAAGGAGTCGTCCTCGACTCTAATTCTTTCAAACTGATGAATGGTGTGAGATCAGCAACATTGAAGGTCGGACTAACTCCATAGTCTCCAGGAAGCTCAACTTTGTATGCATTGTCATTGACTCTTGCCAAAATTTTGAATGGACCATCTCCTCGTGGCATTAATTTTGATTTGCGCTTCTCAAGAAAACGTTCTTTGCGTAGATGTACCCAAACAAAGTCGCCGAGTTGAAATATCATCCTCTTTTGGTTCTTGTTGGCCTTCTTAGCATAGTACTTGTTCTTCTTTGCAATTTCTTCCTTTGTCTTCTCATATATCTTCTTTACATATGCAGCACGCTTTGAGACATCCATGTTACTCCTTTCTTGCAAAGGCAGTGGCACCAAGTCGATTGGGGCAATTGGCTTAAACCCATACACAATTTCAAAAGGACACATATTGGTTGTGGAGTGAACAGCTCGATTATAAGCAAATTCCACATGCGGCAAGCATTCTTCCCACTCTTTCAAGTTCTTCTTGATCATTGTCCGTAGCAGCATAGAGAGTGTTCTATTCACCACCTTAGTCTGTCCATCTGTTTGTGGATGGCAAGTGGTCGAAAACAGCAACTTCGTTCCAAGCTTCGCCCATAGTGTCTTCCAGAAGTAACTCAAGAACTTGGTGTCACGATCTGAAACAATTGTCCTTGGCATGCCATGCAATCTCACAATTTCCCTGAAAAACAAATAGGCTATGTGGGAGGCATCATCGCTTTTATGACATGGTATAAAATGTGCCATCTTTGAAAACCTACCTACCACAACAAAAATAGAATCCCTCCCCCTCTGTGTCCGTGATAATCCCAAAATAAAGTCAACACTAATATCTTTTCAAGGAATACTAAGCATAGGTAAAGGAGTATATAAACCATGGGGTTTCATTGTGGACTTAGCTTTATGACAAGTGCTGCAGCGTTGCACGTATCTTTCCACGTCTCTTCTCATCTTTGGCCAATAGAAATGATCAGCCAGCAGTTCATAGGTTTTCTTCCATCCAAAGTGACCCATCAATCCTCCTGAATGAGCTTCCCGCAGCAACAAGAGTCTAACAGAAGAATCTGGAACACACAACTTGTTAGCTCTAAACATGAATCCATCATACACGTGATATTTTTCCCATCCTTTCCCATTTTTACATTTGCCATAAGGTTCAGAAAATTCATGATCAGTAGGATACATCTCTTTTAAGCTCTCAAGGCCCAGTACTTTCACATCTAGTTGGTTTAACAAAACATTCCTACGAGACAAGGCATCGGCGACAACATTGCCCTTACC
The DNA here is from genome assembly GCA_005191435.1 of Raddia distichophylla. NCBI lineage: Eukaryota > Viridiplantae > Streptophyta > Magnoliopsida > Poales > Poaceae > Raddia > Raddia distichophylla. Next base: position 143,300 of record SPJY01033140.1, on the reverse strand, counting down.
TTTCTTATATTTTACAACATATGAAAATGTTTCTATGAATTCAACCCATTTGGCATGTCGTCGGTTCAGTTTTGCTTGCCCTTTCAAGTACTTCAAGGCCTCATAATAAAAATGGATAACAAATTCTTTTAACCACAAATAATGTTGCCAAGTCGCAAGCACTCTCACCAGATCATATAACTCCTTATCATACACAGAATAATTCAATTGTGCACCTCCTAACTTCTCACTAAAATAAGCAACAGGTTTTCCATCTTGCGTAAGAACTCCCCCAATCCCAATTCCACTAACATCACATTCAATCTCAAAAGTTTTAGTGAAATCAGGTAAAATGAGCACTGGAGCTTCAGTCAAAAGTTTCTTCAATTCTTGAAAAGCATTTTCTTGTGATTCCCCCATTCAAAAGAAATTCCTTTCCTTGTCAATTCATTCAAAGAAGCAGTTATGGTACTAAAATCTTTCACAAATTTCCTATAGAAACCAGCAAGACCATGAAAACTTCTCACCTAGCTTACATTCACAGGAGTTGGCCATTCCTTGATCGCTTTCACCTTTGATTCATCCACTTTGATTCCAGCACCTGAAACAATAAAGCCGAGAAAAACAACTTCTTCTGTGCAAAAATTGCACTTCTCAATGTTAGAAAACAATTGCTCCTCTTGAAGCACGTCCAACACTTGCCGAATGTGATCAATGTGCTCGTTAAATGACTTGCTGTAAATTAGGATATCATCGAAATAGACAACAACAAATTTTTCAAATGAAGGCTCTTAACACATGATTCATTAATCTCATGAAAGTACTAGGAGCATTGGTCCATCCAAACGGCATAACTAACCATTCATACAATCCAAATATTGTTTTGAAAGCGGTTTTCCACTCATCTCCAATTTTCATTCTTATTTGATGGTATCCACTTCTCAAATCAATTTTAGAAAATATCACAGAGCCACTTAATTCATCAAACATATCGTTTAGCCTAGGAATAGGGTGACGATAACGAACAGAGCGGCCTGCACCTCCTCGAGCCGGGCCTTAAGCTTGACTAGCGCGTCCTTCGCCAAGGCTTGGCCGGCCTTCGCGAACCGGAGCTCTGCCTCCGCTGCGCTTTCGCCCTCCGTGGGAGCCAAAAAAGTGGGGGCTGCGCCAACCACCATGAGCGGACTGGGGCAAGGATGTGCCGCCCCGCCTTCCGCCGCTGCTTGCCTGGCCTCCGCCAGAGATAGCAGTAACCGTGCCGTCTCGGCCACCGCTACCTCGGCGCGCTGACGTGCGAAGTTCAGCTCGCCCACGGAAACAGCGCCCAAACACACCAGCAAATCCCCCCTTGTCAAACCGGGAACCAGGCGGATTTGCACGTCTGGCACACCTCCCCCGACGGAGCGCCGTGCCCGGTCATTCACCTGCTGCTCCACCCACTCCGGGGTGGCAGAGATCCAGCCCGCAGATGTCAGCGGGCCCACGCTGGGCACGGAGATGTGCAGCCAGCCCGCTGACGTGAGAACGCGTACCAGCCAGTCCCAACCGGCCAGTCCCAACCGGCCAGCACCATGCGCCTGTAGGGTGCCGGAGGCGCGTCCCTGATCGGAGTCTTGAAAAGGTCGGCGATCCCCTGGCGGTGGACCGGCCTCCACCCATTCACCATGTGCCTTCGACGCGCAAGGGCGTAACCAACAGCGAATCCCCGGCGGCAGCATCCACCCTCACCGTCCTCGCTACCTCAGCGGCCGCATCCAGCACTACCATCGGCAGGCAAGCCGATGACGTCCTGCGGATCAACTGCACCTCCTTGCCCCACACCTCCGGCTGCGTCGACAACCTCTCACCGGCCTCCAGCAGTCGTGAAAGGAGTGCCTCTCCTTCCTCGGGCGGAAGCGCTTCTCCCCCCTCTCGCGCCGCCAGCATCAACGCCACCACGGGCTCAACCAGTTCGCCCTCAGTCGCCCTAGCTTCGGCGGAAGGGGCCGCACGTTAACTGCCCTCGACGTCGCGCATTCAGAAATACCTGGAGCAATTAAACACAAAAGCAAGGCGATAACGGGTAGCATGAGGAACATACGCGCTGGCTCAAGCTTTGTGCCCGCGTACACCCCCGGGGTAGGGCGCAAGAAAAGCCCCGTCTCTGGCCTGCCGACGTGGCTTGAAGTCTACGCGGCTGTTTTCTTCCTAGGCCGAGCTACGCCGGCCTTCTTCGCGGACCCCCACCGCGACGTCGTCACCGGTGTCGGGCCCGCCGCGGTCGCGACATCCTCGTCGTCGCTGTCCTGGGCCGGCCGATACCACCTCCTCCTTTTCGCAAGCGCCGCACCCTGGACCCACGTGGAAAACGAGGCGTAATACCGGCTGAGCCCCCAACACTCAGCCTGCGTCGCGCGGAAAATCCTTACCTGCGCCGGCACCGTGCGTTTCCTGGCTCGTGTCTCCGCGCCGCGCCGGCTGCGGTCGAAGGCGGCGCTGAGCTCCCCCCACCCGACGCCGCCGACAAAGCCAATGCCCGCTGGACACCGCTGGTGACCCTCCTAACGGCGAGCGCGCCGCCAATGGCTGCACCTCCAAAGGCATCCTTGTGAAGCCCTAGCGTTCGTGGCCTCCTTGGCCACACTCCACGTTCGCTGTGCACAAAGAATCAGCAAAGCCAGGCCGTCAGGACACTATGAGCGCATGCGGTTTAGAATTCATTTGAATGCCTACCGGGCACATACCGTGGACAATCTGTTCGTTAAGTTCCTCCCGGGATAGGGATTTTTCTCCATGGGCAGCAGCATTCCCTCGATCCTCGCAGCATCGTGGGCCAACAGCTCTGTGAAGCATCACAAACGATCACCACGCGTGCCAACCCAAATTCAAACAGAGCATTGTGACAGGCGCTCACCTTGGTGGAAGTCTCGGTCCATGTCCTCCCAGCCACCCATCTCGCTGACGCACCGCTCACGGCGCCGCAGTGGGCTAATCCGGTGCCGAACGAAGCTATCGACAATATCATAGCCTTTCAAGTTCCTCTTGGCGAGCTCCGCAATCTCATACGCCACTGCCTGCTCCTCTGGTAGGAGCTCGCCACGCATGAAGATTAGCGCCTTCGGTGCGGCCGAAGAATACTCCAAGTCCGAACCTCCACGATTCAGATAGAACCACCGCGGGCCCAACCATCGACTTTCGTCTTGACTTCATAGTCCGGGTATGTTCAACTACCCCGGGCCCACCGCGTGGTAAGATAGAAGACCCCGCCGTTGCCGACGCGATGGCCGACGGACTTCAGCTCGAAGTACTGTGTGAAGAGATTCACCGAGGGCCGCGCCCCACAGTGCGCCTCGCACAGGTGTGCGAAGATCGACAGATGAATATTGGACTGCGGGGACAAGTTCTCTGGCCGCAGCTCCGTAAGGACGAAAAAGTCAGCCATGAACCGCGACTTTGGCGCGCGGAATCCACAGATTGCCGAGCTTTCGAAGCAGATCAGCTCGATAGGCTCGGGCTTTGGCTCCCGGGCTGCGCCGGGAAGCTTCCAAGACCTCGGCCTCACGAAGCCGTCCCTCTCCAGCTCCGCCATCCTCTCGCTCGTAGGCACACTCTCTCAGATGAACACCATGGTAGCCGAAAGCGGAAGGCAGAGAAAGCGGATGAGGGGAGTGGGGCTGGCAACGAGCCGAGCTTGAGCGAGCTGAAGGGAATATGCCCTAGATCAATCATGAGATGATTGTGTAATACGTCTTTGTTCATATACTTTTCGATAACTAGATTATCAGGTTCCATGAATAATGGTCATAGCTTTGTTCATCAAGTATGACTTGGTTGTGAGACAAATTGTTTGTATGACATTATTCTAAACTGATCCCTGATCCAGAATCATTATGAGGAACAGTAATGATTGATCGGCACATGTATTGATTGATGGTACTGTTTCACATACCATAGATATTGTGGATATCGAATCAATAATGTGGACACGTGTTAGAGAACACGGATGGTTGGATTGACCTACTCCGAGACACTGCTGAGATTGTTATCTTAATAGTGCCATCAGATTGTTGTCTCGAGTGGTACACCTATATGGTCCTTAGACCTGAGATCATCATAGAGTCCCAGCATGCGTAGTTGTATACTTTGGTATTACGGGAAGGCGAAGAGCAAGATGGGGAGATGCAGAAGAAGACAAAGGGGACGTTCTGTGGTAGAAGTTCCCCCCAAACACAGCCTTATCAAGGAAGGTAACGGTCGGGGTGGAGATCGTGGGGGTTGTGCCCGAGAAGACGTAACTGCCCCACTCTGCCGTCAAATCAAATTCAATGCTCTACCTCTCGCCCCCAGCGGCTTCAGGAAAACCCTAGCCAGGTCTCCCGCGCGGCGCATAAGGATTGGGCTTCTCTAAACCTCAGATCGGCTCGTCGCGCAACCTGCTCGAGGTTCGGGGGCTGGCTGTTGGTGATTCGTAATCGGCCCACCCCGAGACGGGCCTTGGGCCGGATCCGTACCGGCTTGCCGCGCGTAGAAAGAGCCAGAAAGGCCATCCCTAGCCGTACGAGGACAGACGTCTAGCCCGCTGGGGTCATCCTCGGGCTTGACTAAGACAACCACGCCTCCCTTGGGGTGTTGCGCACCTTTCGGGCTATCCTTAGCCCGGGAGAAGGCCCCGCGGACAGCTCGCCTGTCCCTGGGCAGGTGGCGGCAGCTGTCATGCTCCACCACGCTTTCCTTGGCCTTGACCGAGAGGACTGTACCTCCCTGGGGTATTGGTAGCCCGGGGGAGAGCCGCGCTAGCAGTTCACCATGACGTTTGTCCCTTGGGCAGATAGCAACAACTTGCGCGCTCCGCAACGCCCCCAACAGGTGGCGCGATGCTGGCTCCAACCAGTCAATGCCATATAGGGGATAAAGGGAAAGTGCTTTCTCCCTATGCAGACTGCCTCCCCATATCGGCACACCGAGACGAACACGTGTCCAGTACTAACCAGGCAAGCTTCTCTTTGCAGGCCACAGACAGGACGGAGCTCGGGAACGAGACAAGGGCGCCGCCACTAAAGATGGACAAAGCACGGATAGACGCGGGGCCGCGGTATCAGCTCCGAACTGCTCGCCGCGCCTATAAAAGGAGAAGCCTGCCCAACATAACGACCAAGTCTAGGAGGGCAAGTAACACGAGCTTCCGAAGCTTCCTTAGCAGTAGCAATAGTCATAGCAGAGTAGATTCTAGCCACCTTAGTGTCCGAAACTCCCCTGTAAGCTCGAGGTCAGCGCCTCCTAGCCCGGCCTCGGCGCCCCTATACTGTTTCCACCAGATTATCAATGAGGGCTGGAGTAGAGCTATTACCCGGCAGTTGTATTTCCTTCGCATCACCTCGCACCCCCTCTTAGTCTCACCTTACGACGGATCTGTACCCGGATCCCAGATTGCACCAGGCACAGTCTGGGAAGACCGCGCAGCCAGAGCCCCTGCAAGCTCGGCCGCCACCTCGGGCTACTGGGAAGGGTTGTCGTTGAGCCTCATTCCAACTACAAATTCATCTGCCGGTCCGTGGACCCGCTGCCCGTAGTTGGCGCGTTTCCCAGACACCGACAGGTTGTCTCGAGGATTTTGACAAGAGAAGGCGCCGTAAGTGTTCGGTATTTGATGCTCACCGGCAATAACTATGGGCCTTAGGCGGTGAAGATGAAAAACTTCATGCGCGCGCAAGGATTGTGGGAAGCAGTGGAGAGTGAGGAGGTTGTGGACTAGCGCAAGGATCAGATGGCTCTTGCAGCTATCATGCTATACCGGAGGACATAATGATGGTCTTGGCAGCGATGACGACGGCAAAGGATGTATGGGACACATTACAAGGGTTGCACATTGGTTCCGACCGCGTCAAGAAAGCTCATGTTCAGACCTTAATGAGGGACTTTAAGGATCTATACATGAAGGAGATGTAGTTAGTTAATGACTTCGCCATGAAATTAACCATCATCGCCATTTAGATACGAGCACTTGGAGAAAATATGGGAAGCACACGGTTATCAAGAAGCTTCTTTGTGCGGTACAAGACAGGCTCTTGCCTTTTGTCTCTATTTTTCAGCAACTTGCTGACGGAAGTGGTCGGTCATCTCAAAGGCATATGAAGAAAGAAATAGAGGCCCTCGGCAAGTCGAAGAATGCAATGAGCTTCTACTCACTCATGCTGAGTGGGAAGCATGGTTCAAAGAAAAGAACCATAAAGATTTTGTGTAATAACCGCCAATTTGACAAGGCAAAGATTCGGTGCTTCAACTGTCAGAAGTTCAGGCATTTTGCTAAGGAATGCCACAACTGAAGTAAGGAGCAGGTGGTGATGAACCTCCTTATTGATGCAGATGATCAGCCCGCATTGCTATGAAGATGGACTCGACGAGTTGAGTCCCGGATGTTGAGTAGTGCCGTCGCCATCCTAAAGTCGAGTCTAAGAGCAGGTTTCGACGAGTGGTGTTCTAAATGTTGAATAGTTGCGTCGCCGTCCAGAACTCGAAACTGAAGGTAGAGCATGGGGTGTAGAGTAGTTGTGTCACCATTCTATGCATGCTTACTAAGTGTTACGCATATCGTAGAAGTGTCTGAATGCGTCAACTAGTTAGAGTTAAGATGTCAATATTAGGGGGAGATTGTTAGATATAATTTTGACACCTACTAGAATATTGTAAAATGAGTAGGTAGTTCATAGCTATATGGAGATGTTAGAAGCATTTAGAACATTCAGTTCTACTACAATTTCATAGATGAACTAGATACTAGATACTAGAAGCATCTAGTTATTACTATGACTAAAACATTAATAGCTAGATGTAGAATGTTCTGGATATATGGGTTGAGATAAGGTTAGTTCAGCTTAGCCTATAAATAGAACATGTAGGAGCACATGTAAGCCAATGTTGAGGACTAGATCAATGAATACTTCGGCTGCAATGTAGTGAGCCTCAATTGCTTCCTAAGTGAACATTAGTGTGAGATCTTCTGAGAGTTTTGCTTGCTATTCGTGTGAGCTTCTTGGCCAACAATTTATGCTGCTGTAAAACTTTGCAACATATATCAAGTTTTAAGAGTTACTAAACTAATTAGTGAATTATGAGACAAAAACATTACCTTGTCAATTTTCCACATCCCTGTTGTGATACAACTACCGCACAGACCATAATAGTGTCATCTAACCTGTGTATAGTTATATAATTTTAAAATTTGTATCCAACTTATACAAATTTAAATAAAAATTTCATACACCTTACCCTAAGCATCTTAGTATTGTACCATGCCTTTTGATTTATATCTCATATATTCCAATTCTAGTTTACCCGTGGTCATAAAATATCAGCATAATGATATGTATATGATTGCACTAGTTTCAGCATAATGATAAGTATATGATTACACTTAAACTAGGTAAACTAACCAGTTACCGAATCCTTCAAATTCTTTTTAAGGATGAGATTGTCGTATTATCTTCTTGTGTTTTAAATGATAGAGCTGAACAAACACACAACAAATAATAGATGTGAAAGTTAGAAAATATAAAAGAAGTATAAAGTTTATCAATTATGTGTTACCTTTATATGACAATGAGAAGTAGCTAAAACAATTCATGAGTTTTAGGATGGAACACACCAACAAAGTCAACTTTATCATCTATACATTAATAACGTGAAACGGATTAAGCTTTTTCTTACAATTCTGTACCACAAAAACATTAAATTGTAACATGTTATGAGGAGATACTTCCCATCCATACTCCAAGACAGAGAGGTTAAATCAATACATTCATATCCCTAAATGAACACGGATATATAAAAATGTTAAAATAATCTATCCTTTAAACGTAAATTTGGTTATAAAAAACTTTAGTGCGCCTTTTTTGCTTATTTAACTTATAAGCTGGTAACTCATTTTGACCTTGCATGTCACATCCAGTGAAAATAAGTTGCCAACTTATAAGTTATTAAAGTTGGTAAGGACACCTTAATGCTGACTAATCATATTTATATCGAAAGAGCTCTACTAATTTAGAAGATGTAACATTAAACAATACTGTCAGTTCTTTATAGCTTATCGGTTTATCTTAGTTGACTTATTTACGCATCCTATTAATCGCTTTTTGAAGAAAACTTGAGAATCGGTTTGGCTTCATTGGACTTGTGTTTGAGAGCTCTCAAACACATCTTCGTGATAAAAAACTCGGGTTCAAAAAATAAAATAAATTTTATTTAAGAAATGATAATTAAATGGATAAAGAAGTCATAAGACAGATAATGCCTTTAAGGATTCTCTTGATTCTCATATGTTCTCATATGAGGTAATTAAAAGATGTTATGTTTATAACAATAATAAAATTTTCGATAAAATTTTTGTGAAAAAATAAAAATATCATTTTTTAAATGGTAGAAATGAAGTAAGGTCATAATGGATTAAGAATTGGATTTTTTTTCAAATTTGTTAGCATATTATGAAAATGATGTCAAGGTTCTTTTCAAGAGTTTTTTAAGATTTGGATTAGTAGAGTCGACTATGAGATTATTAATCGTTATATAAAACAACCAATGCATGAAAAAATAGGAAAATAAATCTATTTGTTTGTTGAGTTGTTTATATAGGTTGATAGTTGTGGTTATGACTTCCAAAACGACATCACTCATGGAAAGGAACTATTTATGCAAAAAGTAATCAGACAGCTAATTAGATAAATCAAAATTAGTTATACCCATGATAGGTGCACATTTTTTTTATTACATAACGCAAAATAGAATTCTCCAGCTTTAAAAAATAAGTGGTAACAAACAAATCTCTTTACCTCATAAGCTCTATTCACTTCAGATTTGGTACAATCAGCAATATACACTTCAGCTCTTCCATCCTCTTCTCTTACACGACCAATTGCAACAAAGTTTCCATACTTTTGATTTGGATTACATTGGCACAATTTTGCAGGAAAGTTTTAGAGAATTTATTGTACAATAGGAACAACATCAAAGAAGCACTAAGAAGGTTTCAAAAGATCTCATTCTTTAGTTAAGAAAGTCAAACTTAGTCCATCCAACTTCGCAATTAGTTTTCTCCTCCTCTCTTTCAGAGATCTCCTCATGAATACTCTTCTTAGATTTTGTATACCGTCACAGGCATACACCAAACCAGCCAACACATATTAGGGCGGTGTCAGCATTATATATCATTGGTTGCAAAATCCATGATATATCATGAATTATCGGCATGGCACCTGAGCCTTCTTCTCCAATGCCAAGTTTGCCATAGTATACTAGCCTTGAAGAGTCTACTGCACACACACACAAAAAGATCAAGCATTACATTCTTGATATTAACATGTATGTGTGTCCATTACATATATTCCTCCAAGGGATATCTTAGTCAATACTACCAATATATCCTAAGAATAATCACATTAAAAGAATTAATTATTCTGTAGGAGCATTGATACCAACTAATACTAAACAGATTAGTTAATCAATTTTTAATTCTACGATGAGTTGACCTAGATTTATTGGGTGTGGGTACTTTTATCTCGATAAATAATAGCATTAAAATTTTGTAGCGATTCTTTTTGTATAAAAGTTTCTAGTAATTGTAAAAGTTATCTCAAGAAAAAAAATGAACACAAGTTGGTTCAACAAAGCACTAAGCACTTAAAAATATCACAGCGTAACCTGGAGACCAACACTTAAACAAAGTTTTATTACTACATTCGAATGTTTGAGGAGTGTCTATCCTAACACTCACCCTTTCTCACACTCGCACCACCACTGCTACCACCTGGGCGATTAGTTGAACTGCATTTATTGGGTGCGGGTACTTTTATCCCAATAAATAATAGCATTAAAAATTTTCTACCGATTCTTTTAATATAAAAGTTTCTAGCAATAGTAAAAGTTATCTAAAGAAAAAAATGAACACAAGTTGGTTCAACAAAGCACTAAGCACTTGAAAATATCACAGCGGACCAACACTCAAATAAAGTTTTATTACTACATTGGAATATTTCAAGAGTGTCTATCCTAACACTCACCCTTTCTCACACTCTCACATATCACTACTACCACCATGCTCTTGGAATGAATGGCATGCACCGCCGGCACCACCGGCACAAGGCGGACCAGCCAGCACCACCCGCAAACAAAGGCAAAGCCAAACCGCGCGCCACCACCACCCACCCATCGCCATGCCACGCCATGCCTGCAGGCACCACAGCTCTCTCGCTCCCTCCCCCTATAACGGCCGGCAGGGAGGGCAGCAGCGTGCATGCGTCGCCCAGCTTTTGATTTCCTCCTTTCCTCGGGCGCCGCAGCAGCGGCGACGACGACGATCACGTACTATCGATCCACGGATTGCTTTAGTTCCTCTCTTTCTTTTGCTCCGTCTCTGTCTCTGTCTCTGTCTCTGTCTCTCTCTCGTCCGGCCTCGATCGATCGCGCATGTACGTACAGAGGGGCGATATATACAGTGCAGGCAGCGATGCAAAGGATAGAGCAGAGGAGAGGAGAGGCTTTAGCCTCGCTACTCGCTAGTGCCCGGCCGGGCCTTTTTCCTTCTCCCCTCTCGGCTCGATCGATCGCTTTCTTTGCATGCATGCATCCACGTACGAGACGGCCCCCTGCCTGCGGCTCGCGTTGCATGCATGGCTGCAGCGGGAGACCAGCAGACAAACGCCCGCTCCGACATCCTCATGTGCTTCCTTCTACTGTTCCATTAATTAGTTCAATGCACGCAAAACGCACAGCTAGTCCCATGCATGATATCTCATAGAGTTTACATTAGTTGGCTATATATATGACAATATACCATATGATATACTCGCTTCGCTCTTTTTTATTTGACGCTTTTGACTTTTGCATACACATTTGACCATTCATCTTATTAAAAAAACTATGTAAATATCATTTATTTTGTTGTGATTTGTTTTATTAGTAAAGGTACTTTAAGTATGACTTATATTTTTACATGTTTACACTAAATTTTTTAATATCACTGAAATTTTGGTGCATTATTCCTTTGCTCTTTCTTTCTTTTATAATTCCTTACAAATATTGTTCCTTCCCTCTTTTTCCCCTCCAACAATTGAAATTTTGAATATTGTTCCTTGCATTTTTCTCTTTTTATATAATTTCTTACAAATACTGCTCCTTCTATCTTTTTTCCTTTTATTCCTGTCAATTTGTCCCATTAATCATGAATGACGTGTGTAGCCCGCTTTTTCTTTCTAATCACAGGGGTGGACACAACGGTGGGTCAGGTGGGGCTCTAGCCCAACCTAAGCAGCCTATGATAGTGGGTCGTGCCCTATTTTAGACGCACCTATAATTTTTAATGTAAAATAGAAGAAAAAAAGGGGCGGCTAAACTTCAGACTTAGGTCTTGAACTAAACTTCGGTCTCTTCTATTATTTGTGGCCATGTCTGCCCCAGTCTAATCATGAACCATGCGTGTAGCATGCTATCCTTTCTAAGTATATATAGTTTGTTGTTTAACTAACGTGGCTAAATACGTATCATTTGTTGATAGTGTGTGTGTTGTGTGGTGCCCTGGCTAGGCCAAGAAAACAGATTAACTTGTCTCTTCCTCTTGAATGGAGCCCTCTGCTCCATTGTGAATTGCTTGTTACTATCGCCACGTAACATTCGATTTCCAGTTTTTCAAGAAATTATAAAGAAAAACCTACTCAATCTGGTCGTCCAGCGGTGCCAGCAGTTACCCCATATTTGACGTTTCTAACTTTGCACGGTCTGCATTAATAAGACAAAGGAAGTAGAAGAAAAAAGAACAGCGGCGGCGATGGAGAAAAATAGAGTTCGGAGGCTAGCACGGGGAGTTTCTGGTCCCCTCACCCCTCTAACTCCGACGATTTTGTCAGAGTTGGGAAAGTGAGGGGATCCTCTTCTCGTCTTGAGATTTCAAGTTTTTATCAGATCTGTTTTCTAGGGTTAGGGTTTGGTGTTTGTCTTGTTCTGTGTGACAACAATTTCGATTTGTAATAAGTTCTTTGAAGATTATGGCCGCGTGATGTTTGCCTTCAACAGTTTCCTCGGCAGTGTCTTTGGTAGGATTAGTACCCATGGTCCTCGATCTATTCGCTGGTGTTGGTGATTGACAAACGGCCCACCTTGAAGCAGGCCTTAGGCCGATCTCGTATCGACCCAAGGCGCGAACAGAGGACCAGGCAGGCCGCTTTGGGCCGTACCAACGAAGCTGCCTGACTCGCTTGCAGCGTCCCCGGGCTTAACTAGGTCAAACCCGTGCGACACCGTGTCCCTCCCGGGCTATCCCGAAGCCCGGGAGAAGGTCCCTCGGGTGATCCGCTCGCTCGTGGGCAGGTGGCGACGGCTGTCATGGCCCGCCACGCTTTATCCGACCTTGACCGGGAACGCACTGCACCTCCCAAGAGAACTATAGCCCGGGAAAGGACACGAGGACAGCCTGTCTTGGCGTTTGCCTTCTTTGTCAGGCATCAGATGGTTGTTACGCTACGCGACGCCCCCAACGGGTGGCGCGGAACTGGCTCGGTCCAGTCAAGGCTATATTGGGGATAAAGGGAAAGTGCTTTCCCCTAAAAGAAGTTCTCCCCCTTGAACGGGCATGTTAAGACAAACTCATGCTCAGTACTAACCCGACCAGCTTCTCCCTGCAGGCTCGAGACGCGACAGGACCCTAGAAAGAGACAAGAACCTCGCCACTAAAGCAAAGACCAGCGCGGGGCCCGCCGCATCAGCCTCGGGCGGCCCACGGCGTCTATAAAAGGAGGATTCTCGGACATTGCAAGGGGCGGCCAACTCAACACCCAGAATCCCTGATCCGATTCTACCCGGTCCAAGCACGAGCAACATTGGCATCCGAAGCTTCCTCCACGAGTAGCCTTAGCCTCTAGCTGTCGCCACTGTAAGCTCGGGATCGGCGCCTCCAGGTCCGATCCCGGCACCTCTGTACTGTTTTCCACCATATAGTTAACAAGACTGGAGTAGAGCTATTACCCGGCAGTGGGGGCTCGAACCAGGGTAAATCACTCGTGTCTCCACAGTTTACACCGTTCCTCTCTTCCTTCCCACCGTACGAAGGATCTGTACCCGGATCACCTAGTCGCACCAGGCCCTTGTCCGGGAAGACCGCGCGGCCCTAGCCTTCTGCAGGCTTGGCCGCCACCCGGGTTGCTGAGAAGGGTTGTCGTTGGGCCTCACACCAACTACAAACTCGTCTGCCGGTCCGTGGACCCGCTGCTCTTCAGGAGCGCGATTCCCAGACACCGACACCTCCGCCGCCGGGATACACTCCGCCGCCGACCTCCTCCGCTCCACCACCTTCGACTTCCCCGGAGTGGATACTGCGGCTGCACTGCCCCGCCTCCCGCCCGACTTCTCCATCGATAGCGGTGTCGGCCAACACCCGTGGCACCCGTCGACGGACTTCGCGCACCTGCTCCGTGCACATCCGCCGAGCGTGGGCCCGGGACTCGGCTCGTCGCACACCCACCCCAGCGCCAGCGCCCCTGTTGGCGCCTCAATGGGCCACGGTGACTCGGTCCACGTCCCCTTCTCCAGCCTTGGACGTGGGTCGGGTCTTGGAGGCTAGATACCGGCTCATGGATACACGGTTACCCCTCCTAATGCTACTGTACTGTGGGCTCACGGCACTGTAGCATCTCAGCCCACCGTCCCGTTTGCTGTTCCCGACGGCTTCTATGGTGTAGGTGGCTCGTCCGCTTCTATTGCGCAGGAGGACCCGGAGACGATCGCTGCCCTCCACACCCAGGCGGTCGCCATCACTAGTGTCAAGGCACTGGTCCCGTGGAACTTGATCAGAAGAGCAGCAAGTACAACCAGTGGCGCCGCCTTTTCCTCGTCACACTTGGCCGCTATTCCTTAGCGGACCACATCACCCTTCTCGTCGGCCATTGGGACAATCCGGCATGGTGCCGCATGGACCATGTCGTCCTCTCCTGGATATATGGCCGCCTTGCCCCTGATCTCTTACTGGTGGTCATGACGTCTGACGCCACTGTACGCTCCGTGTGGATCAGTCTCGAGGATCAATTCCTCGGGAACCAGGAGACGCGGCTTCTCTACGCCGAGACGAAGTTCCACTCTTTCATCTAGGGCGACCTCTCCATCACCGACTACTGCGGCCGTCTCAAGGACATGGCAGACACCCGCCGACATTAGGTCTGCCGTCTCCGACCGCACTCTCGTCCTCAGCATGCTCTGCGGCCTCAACGACAAGTTCGACAACCTCAAGCTTGTCATCCAGAACCATAACCCGCTCCCCACCTTCGCCAACGCCCGCAACCAGCTGCTTCTTCGCGAGCTTCACCTCAACAACACGCCTACTGCGCCCCCCACCGCTCTCGTTGCTGCCACTCCCCGACCATCGTCCGATGGATCCTCCGGGGGGGACAACATCTGCGCACCGTCCGTTCAGACTGCGGGGGAGTGACTGTCCTTTTAATTGGATCGTATTTACTTCTTTGGTCACTCTGTTTCGACCACGGGGGAGTGCTCTGCGATTGTTTTATACCAGTCTCAACGCCATGTTTGCGCTATTCAGACGGCGGGGGAGTGTTAGAGTATATTGGGCCTTGGGAGGCTAGCCCATCTTATGTACTATTAATACTCCACTGTGCAATACAATCAAACTAATTCTCCTAATTAGCAACATGTACGTAATTCTTGAAAAATAATGTCGATGCTACAAACTAAAAGTGCAAGCAAGATGAAACTAGTATGATTACCTCAAATAATAACCAAACACTAATGACTCCATCGATAATAATGCTTCAATGCTAAAAGTTAAAACTGTATCAATGCTTCAATGCTAAAAGTTAAAACTGTATCAATGCCCGATGTCGAGATGCCGATCGCCCGATTGCCTCGTGGCGGCGACCGGCAAGAGTGCGAGATCATCGAGGGTCCTAGTATCGGTTTCGCTTGTGGAAGAAGGTGTACGTGGCCGCGTGGGAACTCCAAGCTGGTGATGGCGACAGGTGGCGAAGCCTCGGCCTCGCGAGCGGCGTCCCTCCGAATTGCATAGCAGGGCGGCCTTGTGCCCTCGTGCCCTTCCTAAAATCCTTCTCATGAATTGCTGGTGAAATCCTAAATTGCATAGTAAGTCGTAGCTTGTAGGCGACAAGCATCTGCCGTGCCTTACTACACAACTTACCTGGTCGTGGGCCCCCCTTCGACATGGGCCCTAGGCAATTGCCCCTCCCGCCTAGGCCCAAAGCCGGCCCTGGCTATTGTACCCCTTATCAAGAATCAACAGATCTTGTTTGGCAGGCTGACACCGAAAATTTGGAACGTGAGGTCTCAAACTTTTATGTTTGTTTCGGATTAAATTAAATTAAATTAAAATTTATTATTTTTATATAAACCAAATGATGTAATATTTTGTATTCATTTTTTATGAGGTTTTAAATAATTCTTCGTAGAGATTGTAAAATAATATTTTTTATAATTTTTGAACATTTTAAAACATCTTTTGAAAGATCACAACTTTTTTTATTAAAGTTTTCATCAACTTTCATCTCAAAACGGGTAGGGCAGGAAAATTCTTCCAGAATTCTTTTACTTTCCACAGCAAAACCCAGCTGCTCCACCACCACAAGTGTTTCAGAACATCACAGCTTGCTTGGAGTGGTCTTTTCTATTTCCATAAGTTTCAGCTAGCAGGACGGCACATCATGTACGCTTGCTCTGGTAGGGAGAAATAGCACGGTGTGAGAAGTGAAAATCCACACAGCTCAGAAACTCTGCTCCGGACGAGAGAGAATACGATTTTATTTAGAGGATACTAGCACGGTGGCATTTGCGAATGTAGTAGACGTACAAACAGCTCGGAGACCTCATTAGGCTTCTCCTAACGCTCCATGAGATTTTGCCCCTACAGGAACTTGCTAAAGAACTCGCAGATGTGATCCGAGACCTCATTAGGCTTCTCCTGGTTGATGAAGTGACCCACTCCCTCCATGACAATCACATCCTCCAGATTTGGCACACTTGCCTTAAAGCCACCTTTGTGAATGTAATCCTTCACTCCCGGTGTGTTGTATGTAAGGTCCAGGTCCCCAACAATGAATTTCGTTGGGACTTTTACTGGAGCTCCAGTCCACGGTGCAGAAAGCTCCCAATTCCTGTATGAACATAGCAGGCATTGAGCAAGACATCACAAATGCATATGCTAACACAACTTTTGAATGATATCAGCACCAATTGAAATGTAGTTCAAGCATACATAAGAAATCATTGTTGTTAAAAAGAACATGTCTTGGTAGGTCTGCCACTAAGTTCCTCTTCTAATTGAATTATGATAATAAAGCGGTACATTGTAAAATCAAGACAGTGAGAATGAGACCATAAGAGACATACAACTCCATGCATCTGTAGTAGTTAAACCCTCCTGTAAACCCTGTCTTCTCAAATTTGTCTGCGTAGTAGGAAATATCTTCTTCTGACAGCCATGAAGGGCATGTACCATCTGAATCAAGCGAGTCAAAGAAGGTTTTGTCCTTGGGTAGGATAGTTGGAGCTGCCTTGCGCATTCCAAATATCTTCTTAAACTGATACCTCATGTCGTATAGAGCAAATTCAGCTTCGGCCACTCCTGGATTCTGCACGCATATTTATGAAAATTCATATGTCCAGGTCAGCAGGAGCAATTATTTTTGACAAACCAAGGCTAAATCAGTATTGGTGTGGATAAAGATGTTATCAAGAAAAAACATTAATAGCTTATAGCTGATTCCAAACTACATTTATTCAAATGAATAAAGCGAATGCAACATTTGCCATACATCCAATTACACCAAAACAAACATGAAGTTTATATGCTATCGACTATACTCACTAGATCATTATGAATTATTTAATCTTTATGTGTATGCGAAGAGCTGTCATTGTGCTTAGGCTATACTTACCAGCCTTCTCTAATCTCTATCGTATAAGAAACATCACTATAGCTGCTAATAGCAATTAGAGATGACACCAATGAAGCCACTGTAGCTGATAAAAATGTTTCTTACGGAGCCTTATTCACAGCAACAGCATACAGTTACCACGGAATTAAGAACTCAAGTTCCTAAAAGTTCCCACCAAATTAGGAATGGTCTTTTGATTGTGTGCTAGTGCCCAATCTGCAATTCTGGATAGTTCATCACTCGCACCCTGCGAGTATTGGTTGGTTGCTAGTACTCTTCATGCTTACAAGTTACACATGAACACATTGTGTAATCTGGGAACTCTGAGCAGGGGCCCAATTCCAACCCCCCAGAGTTCCAAATTCAATGGTCCATTGGGTTTCCATGGATAATTCGAGCACAATAAAACAGTCCTCTAAAAGAATTTGTCGTTCTATTGATTGTTTATCAATTCAGTCGTGTGGAAGTATTAAATAATGTTTCCAGGACACAGAAGTCATAACTCCGCTGATTCTGGTCAGTATAATGAAAGAACTCAAGGACAGACCTGGAAGC
This sequence comes from Raddia distichophylla, assembly GCA_005191435.1. Taxonomy (NCBI): domain Eukaryota; kingdom Viridiplantae; phylum Streptophyta; class Magnoliopsida; order Poales; family Poaceae; genus Raddia; species Raddia distichophylla. The sequence continues at coordinate 125,850 of SPJY01033140.1, read as the reverse complement.
GGCACATGTAGTGGTCGTCGCCGCAGGCGGCCTTGACGGTCTGGAGCGGGCTCATCCCGGGCTGCCGCGGGTTGTACACCACGCTGAGGTTGACGAGCGCCGCCACGAGGTCCGGCCGGAGCAGGCACAGCTGCCACGCCACGATGGCGCCCCAGTCGTGCCCGGCCACGAACACCCGCGGCCGCCCGAGGTCGCCGACGAGCGCGACGAGGTCGCCGACGACGTGGAAGACGGTGTAGGAGCGCGCGTCGGACGGGGCGCCGGAGTCGCCGTAGCCGCGGAGGTCGGGCGCCACGGCGCGGAAGCCCTGGGCGGCGAGGGCGGCCATTTGGCGGCGCCACGAGTACCAGAGGTCCGGGAAGCCGTGCAGGAGCAGCACCGCGGGCCCCTCCTCAGGCCCCGCCTCCGCCACGTGCAGCTGCACCCCGGCAGCCACCTCCACCGTCCGGTGCCGCACCGTCTCCATCGCTCCGCCACCGGCGCTGCTGCTGTGCAGAGTGCGGGGGAGGAAGAAAGAAAACCGCTTGCTTTTGTAGCGACGGCTCGCCGGGCTGTCGTCTTTGGAGCGACAGCTGCGGGCGGCGCGGCCGAGAGATTTTGCCAGTTGGTGGGAGCGCCGCCGGCCGGCGTGGCCTCGGTTTGGCGGATGGCTCGCCGAAAAGATTCCCCCGACTTGCGTCTCTCCCTCCTCCTCGGTTTGCCACTCAGGCCATCTCCACCCACGTATCCAGAATCTCTACCGATAAAAGCATATTACGATGATGGTATGTTCTATTCAAAATTCGTAATCTTTCATACTAGTCTTTCATATAATTAGCAAACTCCATGTCTCTCCACGTACCAAAACTGAAAATCTTAAAGACCTTCTTTTCAGCGCATCGTATCGTTGCGTATTACTGTAATAATTTTTGTTATTTTATATAGCCTATATGTTGTCATAATTTGCGACGATTTTTTCGTGACTTTTAGTAGTCGTTCCAAATATTCTAATACTATTTTTAATTATTTTATTATAATCTTTAGACCTTATTTTGAGTGCTCTAAAATTTGGTACAGTAATACACAAATGCAACGATATGCTGAAAAGAACAAGGCCTAAGTCTATTCCTCACCACACCGTCGCCGCCGCCCTCGGTCTCTCTCCCTGCCGCGACTGGCGCCCCCTCTCCCCTCCTCCTATCCCGGGTTTACAAAACCGTCTCGGGGCTCCGAGCCATGTGCTGCGCGGAGACGGTTAATCGCGGTTAGCCGCGGTTTTAAGCTGGTTATAGTCACAAATTCAAAATTACGCCTTGCCGATTTTGTTCACGGTTAGCCACGGTTTTGGCAATTAACCAGCGGTTTTTTTCAGTTAGCCGTGGTTTCAGACGGTTAACCACGATTTTTGACATATTTGTATTTTTTAACACAAAAAAAATAAAATGATGATAAAAATTTTGAATTTTTAAATTTTGTTTAAGCCAAAGTGCTTAGAATAATTAATATTATTTTTACAAAATTGCATTTCAAATTTTATTTGTATGAATTTCAAACGGTTAGCCTCCGTGGTTTTGCTAACCTGCCACCCGCGGAGTGCGGTTAATCGGCGGGTTTTGTAAACACTGCTCCTATCTGTCGAGGATCAAATCACGGTCCATTGCCATGGCTCACTCCCTGACGGCCTAACCGAACAGTCTCCTAGGGCCTGGCTCCCTAGAGGCCTCTATCAGGCCCATGTGCATCCTGCCGAACAGCCTCCTGGTCGGCGCGGTGCGTGGCGGCCTAGGCTTCCTGTTCAAGTCCGACTCGAACAGAGTTCCGTACGGCTACATGAAAACCCGGACGCAGGTTTTTCGGATTGGAGCAGACGTCGTGATCCTCAAGAATTAGAGATATACCTTATCTACCTCGGGATATATTTATCATGTATACAAGTCCGTTACGGGAGCGTGGCCAGCCCGGCCCGATTATCCCCCAATAGGTCGGTTGTTCAACACTATATAAACCAGGCCCCTACAGCGTGTAGGGGGGAAACATCGGATCTAGAGTCCAAGATCTGATTGAAGATCAGCCAGACTTGAGTAGATCGAATACTACTTCTTGTACACCCAGAATCTCGCCGAGACCTGTTCGTCTCGTCGAGTTCTTTCTTGTAATCCTTTTTCATACAAAGAAGCACTGGACGTAGGGTTATTATCTCCCCGGAGAAGCCTAAACTAGTATAAAAAAAATGTGTCTGTCCGCTGCTCGTTGATTGCTGTTTGCCCTGCTTGGCTGTGTCTTCTATCTCCCCTTCGCAAGAACCTTAGTTGACTTGAGACCGATATCCCAACCGTCGACACTATCGCACTCCTCTCTCTCTCCCCATGCCGCACCGAGCTGATATGCTCTGCGAGCACTGACATGTGAACCCCCAATGGACAGGGCCCACATGGCAGTGCCATTACAGACACCGTCGTAACGACAGAGGATCACTAAGGCTAGACCTGATCAAATATCGGGCAGGCCGGGCTTGGAAAAGCCTAGTCCCGCGGGACCAGGCCCTAGCCTGGCCCGGCCCGGTGCGTCGGGCTCCAAAATCGGGCCCGAGCCTAGCCCAAAGCCCGAAAGACCGGCCCAAAGCTCGACGGCTCGGCCCGGCCGTGGCTTAAATTGCAAAAAACTCGGGCTTGTTGGCCGGGCTTTGGATTGAGCCCCGATCCCGGCCTGATGCATTGGTCAGACCGGGCTGGGCTTTTTCGGGCCGGGTTGCCGAGCCGGGTTTCCCGTGATCAGGTCTACCTCGGGTCAGGCTTGGAAAAGTTTGGTCTCGCGGGACTAGGCCCGAACCTCGTCTCGGCCCGGTGCGTCGGGCTCTAAAATCAGGCCCAAACCCGATGGCCCGGCCCGACCGCGGCTTAAATCGCAAAAAACTCAGGCCCAGCCCGGCTCGACATGACGCCCGAGCTCTGGATGCGCCGCGGGCTTGTTTGGTTGAAGTCTAAGTTTGCCTAACATTGCCATGTCTAAGGTTAGAAAAGTTTGACTGAGTTAGGCTATTGTTTTGTTCACACCTAAGGTTAGTCAAGATTCTTTTTTTGCCACATAGACCCCACCTGCCATACACACATCAAAATATGGTAAATTTGTTTGTGGCTGAAAAAATGTGGCTAGAAATTTGAAGAACTAAGCTTAAGCAATTTTAGCATGTTAGGCATGGCAATATTAGGCGAACTTAGGTTTCAACCAAACAGCATGTCCCGATGCATTGGCTTGCCGTGATCCGCACCCCTCTCTCCCTCGGTCTCTCCGCAGCCGCATCGAGCCGCCACCCCTGCCACATCGTGCCGCTGGTCGTCGTTGCCGGTTGCTCCCAGCCGATCTACATCGGTTCCCTTGGATAATCCTGATGACGAAGGTTAGTATTGTTCGCTTTCCCTGTCTCCCGCCGTGCCGAGGAGCTGCACCGGATCGAACGCGTACACCGCTGCATACAGAAGGTGGGGACGGCGGCGGGATGGTGCGGTTCGCCGGAGGGCTGAATCTGGAGTCGGTGGTGGACGTCGCCGGTGTCATCTCGCTACCCAGCAGGTGCTCGACGTTTTGCCCCTCCCAGTGGCCACCTATCTCGCCACCATCCTTGCCCCACTAATCCCCTCCGCTCATGGTGATTGGTGAATCACTTGTCCGCAGCAAGTCGAGCTCCAGGCGAAGACGCTCCACATCAACGTCGACGCGACGTGGGGCGAGGAAGACGAGAGCCTGAACCTCCCGATCGTCCCGATCCACTCATCGCGGCAGCTGCACAAGTAGATGGCCATCTGCGCCGGCTTCGGGCGCGTGTTCGAGGTTGGCCCCTTGTTCAGGACCGGTGACTCCAACACCCACGGCCACCTCTCCGAGCTCGTCGGTCTCGACGTCGAGATGGAGAGCAAATACCACTACACTTGTGGCAAAAAGAAAAAAGAAAAAAAGGGGGGAAAAAACCAATTGCCATGCGATCCTGCTGTTCTTTATCTCATGACCTCCTCTGTATGTACTGTAGGATGAAATTGATCGAAGCTGGAAGCTTAAGTGCCACTTCAAAGTAGGATTAAGTTCAGAGATAGATTACAAGTAAAAAAAACATGTGTTTCCTTATAGCAAAACGCTTTTGATAGCACGATGCCGTGACATGCTTGTAAACTGAAAATAACAATAAATCCAATTTTATTTACCATTGCTGCTTGCTTGCTTCTTTCAGTACTTACGCAAGACCTCATGCATCGACTACAATGAAGGCATCCAGGTGCTCCAGGTTCTTGTAATCGTGTTTGCTGCTCTCTCCCATGATCATCCTCAAACCTAGCTCTGTCCTAAAATGTGGAGCGCTAGGTAAACAACCTCAAAACTAGCTCTGTCAGATTATTATATGTTGCAACTCAAATATGGGCTCCACCTTGGCTCATATGTTAGTAAGCGTTACACCTTGGTTCATATGTCAGTAAGCATATCCCTCTGTCTTACGAAAGGGGATATGTTTCCGTTGTAAATGTATATATGTTTCACGTGCAAAACGTATTAGATGTAAAATATATTATGGACAACATGGGCCTCGGGTATCCTCACGGAAGGTCCATAAAGTAACAAACGGGGGCGACTCGGGCCGGCTGGAAGAGGATGAGAACCACTCGGACTACATGTCACTTGGACGTCAAGAATAGTTCTGAGGATAGCGTTTAGTTCCGTGTGATTAGGAAATTCATACTTGTAAACACCGGCGCGTATACGTGCTGGACTCCCTAGAGATGAGATTCGGTACTTCATACCGGATAAGATCATGTAACCTTATCCCCTGCGCTATATAAAGGGGGGGTAAGGGCCGTAGAGGCATAAGCTCTTTGATCATCAGATCACCATCGTAATTCCACGAGCGCAGGATTAGGGTATTACCTCCATCGTGAGGGCCCGAACCTGGATAATCCATGTCTTGCGTTTCCTTCAAGCTTGAGATCTAGCGCATAACCCCTTTAAAATCTATTACCGACGATAACCCCCGATTAACCACTCGTTCACATATATGAAACATTTATAAAACGGAATTCATATGATATGCTAATGAAACATATAAAGCACCACGTGAAGCTATATCATCGCAACGGTATGTCGTCCATTAATATTCCTGTACTTTAAAATCCGAAATACTAATAGACGACATAACATTACAATGGCATACTCTTGGAGTTTGAGGGCTCCTAAACGGTTAGGAGTCGTCTTAGAGCCACCGGTGCTTGGTGTGGTGGCCGGGGAGAGTTTGTGAATGCCGGATTCGCCTTCGAAAGGGAAAGATCCAAAGAGTGGAATCGGGAGTGCTTCGTGCAACTCGGGAAGTTAAAGGTCAAGAGGGACCCCGACTCAAGTCAGATTCCATATTAGATAGTCCGATTTGTATCGGACTATCCGATATAAACATGGGAACATCTGATATTGTTTTTCCGCTGTAAAATTTGAAAAGCCTATTCACCCCCCCCTCTAGGCTACATCTCGATCCTTCATTATCCAGTCGATTATATGATCATTTTCGTATAATTTGACTATTAGTTATGTTACTTATTTTTCAAGACTTGTAATTTAATAGCTATGAAATTGCCATTATGGGAATTAGCTAACATGAGGATGGACCTGTGTATGAATTTTTGAGACAATATTTATATTTTGGCTGCGAGTGATGTTAACTAGTCGATTTAGGTGTCGTGTTGATTTCTTAAAAAAAAAAATTCTGCACCATAGTTGTTGCTCAAACTAGAACCTACGCACCAACCGTGCCGGGCTTGAAAAAGCCCGCTACCACCGGACCGGGTCCAAGCCCATCTCGGCCCAACCAATCGGGCTTAAAAAACAGGGCCAAGTCTAGCCCAACTACAATTAAGGTGTTGTTTGTTTCAGCGTTGAATAAAGTTGAGTTTTACTGTAGCAAAATTAAGAGTTCTCAAAAAGTGCTCTAATAATTCTAGAAAAGTAATTAAAAAATATTTTTACAATATTAAGAAGAACTACAAATTAATACAACAAGTAGGATATATAAAAATAACAAAATTTAATATAGTAAAATTCAACTTATGCTGGAACAAACAACGACGGGCCGGCCCGACAAACGGACGGGTCGGGCGCTGGACCGGGTCTCGCTGGCCCCTCCTCCCCTCCACGACGCCTCTGTCCGCCTCGCTCGCTTGTTGCCTCCTCGTTGGCACCGCCTCGCCGGTCGCCGGCTCGCCGCTGTGCATTGCCTCGTTGGCGCCGCCTCGCCGCCGTGCGCTGCCTCGCCTCTGGTACCGCTGCCTCACCTCCTCTGTATCCCAGATCCAGTGCCGCCTCTGTCTCTCTCTCTCTCTCTCTCTCTCTCTCTCTGTTGGTTTTCCCCCTGTCGTGTGATCTCGGATTTGATCCGAATTCGACGGAATAGTTTGTGTGTTTTTTCAATAAATATAATTTAGTTTTTATTTTATTTTGATGATGAACCCTAAATCCCTTGAACATTCACGGGAGCCCGGGCAGCTGCCCTCTTTCCCGGGCGGTGGATCCGCCGCTGCTTGTCGAATTGTTTGTTCGTGTGGAATATGTAGCTGTACAGTCTGGATGCGACGCGTGCTGTACAAATTCTGCCAGCCTGTATGAAATTTTGTTTGGTCTTTAGGCACGCCGCATGCACGTCCAGTGATGACCTGGTGTTATCTTGATCACCATTGATCTCTGTTTTCGCTGGAGTTCCCAAGATGTTGGAGCAAATAGTAGGCATGATGTTTAGTGCTGATCTTTTCTTTTTTAGTAGTCCTCCACAAGATTAATTTAGTAACCGAGTTTGTTTCAGTGCTGTTCTGTAGGTTTCATATTGAGCCCAGTGTAATTTCCTCATGACAAAAGTTAGAAGCTAGAGTAGTTTTCAGGCAAACAATAGTGCTACTTTTAGTGCAAAGCATAGTGAAAAATGTAATACATGTATGGAATCGACTAGTAAGGAAAAGAAATATCAATACATGTTGCAAGGGTTGAAGATTGAAGACACCAATCCAGGGGTCGGTGAAAACTTCAGTATTGCATCATACTGCTATCATTGGCAAGAAAATTTTGTCCAACTCACACATACTTGGCTAAGTTTTAGACTCAGGAAGTACAACAAATTAGCTATTTGATTTGGCTATGGTTTGTAGATTTCTTTAAGGGAGAATTTTTAGCATTGTGAACGTTTATAGTACTCTGGTCCATTGAGATGTGTGACCAGTGTGGTTAATGTGATGGATGTGTGACCAGTGTGGTTAATGTGATGGTTGTGGTGGAATAGTACCGCCTTGTTAGACTACAGAGATTTGTAGTAGCATATAATGCCTGATAAATCCAAATATAGCACCCCGGTAATCCTTTTGGGTGAAGCGAGGCCAAAAGCCCAAGAGAAGTGCTATGCAGATGTGGGCCAGCCCAGTAGGTGGGCTAGGCTTTAAAAGAATTTGGGCCAGGGTGTTACAACATTTTCCAGGAATTATTGGAACAAAAGTATAATTGATTTAAGGTACCAATACATACCTGATATCAATATAGAAGTGATCAGAGTTCATAACATATATAGGTTATAGCACTAGCCACTAAGAGACTGATATAAATTGTTGCCTTATAAAAAGGAAAAAAATCTTTTAAAACTAAACCAGAATGAGATTTGGTAGAAGTGTAAACCGCTAGTGACTCAACTGCAAATAACCCATCTTTTTTCGGTATGTCCAAACTGCAAGTAGTTGTGGATGAGCAAATCTCCAGGAGACTTGGTTTTCAAGCCAAGAGGAACTCGAAGAGCAGCACTACCTGAGAAGAAGAGCAGCAAGCTTTGCACATTTTTCCTTCCAACATTTTAAGATCCAGAGGTCTAATATCTTCTCTTTCTATTTCCCTTCTCCTTTTCTGCTTTCCTCTTGTATTCTTTAAGAAAAGGGGAAATGGATTTGTTAGGGTGAGTGAATCTTGTGGTGTGTAGTTTCAGATCCCATTCTCGATATGTATGTATTAATGCTGCTCAGATTAGATCTCTTGGTGTCTCTTGTGCTTTTGTTGTGTAGTTTCAGATCCTGTTCTCGATACATATGAATTATGCCGCTCAGATCTCTTGGTGTCTCTTGCACGCTTGTTGTTTGATCAGAGTTTGCGAATTTGCAACGTTTGTGCAACGTTTGCGCAATGGTATGCATTTCCCTTTTTTCATATATTTCAAGAAATAGTGTGATAGTAGGGGTCATATAAGAACTAATGTATGCTGCATTTGATGCCTTGCAATGATGTTTCAAAAAAGTTCTGGATTATCATGTTTGTTTCTTGGGGTAATAAGTTTTGAGTTAGTGTTTGCAAATTCGATGAGGATTAGATAGATGTACTGAAAATTGGGGAGCCCTGGATGATTTAGTAGTTCACAATAACAATTAATAATAGGAACATTAAAATTGACCAAAACCATGTATAGCAAATTAATATGAAGCTTACTGAGCTGCTGTGCTTGGAGGTTAGGATGTGGCCACAGGGAAAGCAGTGATCCAAGGCTTATCGTTGGCATTTCACAGGGACACTAGGTTTAAAAAGCCTTGACACCGCTGCAAGGTCGCACTAAGGTAGGATGTTGATGCATCAAGGCCCAAATCATGCAGAACTGTAGGGAGAACACATATGAATGATTGTGTCCATGTGTGGGTGACTAGGTCGGTGAGGGTGTGATGTGTGTGAAACTGCATAGATTGTCTATAAGGGGAGCAAGAGGAAGATTTTTATGCTTGTGTTCTGGTGGGCTGAAGTGAATAATGGCTACTAGCATTTTGCTGATGTTGTGGGGGCTAAGTAAGGCGTAAGGATTGGGGGGAACTGAGGAAGGATTACAATTTTCAAGAAAGCAGGTTTTTCTAAAATCTGATGGGATTTAAAAAAACAATGTAGGAACTAGGGAGTGCTTTTGGTTCTTTTCCCAAATGGATCCTTAAAGAGGGGAGTGTCCTATTGTCATAGGCATGCAAGTGCTGTATAGCGATATAGCCCCTATAAGGTGGTGAAGTTGCATGACATGTTAGGTTGTAGACATTTTGCGTTTTTTTTTTTTAATGTGGTACTAGATCACTGTTGCTAATTGTTCCATGCTACCTGCCCCTGCCCTGCACCTTTCAGTTTCAATTTAGAATGTGGTCTGAATAGCAGTGCCCATAATAATTTACAGCTGTATTGAAAGGTTTTTGTTGTTTATTGTACAGATCAAGATTATAGAATGGCCTCAAATCAAGACCACAGTAATTGGTGTAGGCCAAAAGTTTCTTCTTCTTTGACCAAGAAAATTTGATTTCCATAAAATTGAAACACATGTTATTTTGATAGCAGTAGTTACGTCATATACATGCCAATGTTTTATCCTACAGTAAATAGGCTGCACCATTCAAGGTAAGATGCAATGATGTCATTGATGTGTATAAGTGTATTGCCTGGCTCTCTTTGTTTTCATGGACAATAGTTCTATGATATATACATTGGTATCACCACTTTCTCTTGGAAGGACTGTTTTTTTCATGAAAGTTACTCATATATGGTTTGTTTCTGATGTTTCCCCTAACTATCATCAATGAGTTCAGTATCTGATGTTTTGTTATTCATGAATTTAATTTGTTTCAAAACATCAACACTTTGGAGTGAGTTCTTTGGGTTATTTTATTGTGAATGCATTGTTCTCTGACTGCTGTTTTGTTCACTTGCCAAATTCAGTAAAATATGGCAGCAATGAATAGTGATCTTGGAAGCTTGGCTGGTAGACCTACAAACTCCCAACCAAATCCTTTTGAAAGTGCCTTTTATGGTGCTGGACCCAGGATTATCCGTACTGGACTAGGAGCATATGGGGAGAAGTTTTTGGGTTCGAGTTCTGAGTTTATGCAGAGCAATGTAAGTTTTTATACAAGATTCCTTTTATCAGTATCTACATGTGATATCTATGAACTAGAGAATCTAAGCCAGTAAGCCTTATTCAATTATTTCAGATTACTCAATATCTGTCCGACCCTCAATACTACTTTCAAGTCAACAGCCAGTATGTGAGGAACAAACTGAAGGTCATCTTGTTCCCTTTCTTACATAGGGTAAGAGATTGAAAATTATTGTTCTTTTGCAAGATTTGCTACTGTGAAGTTTCTTAACATGCCTCGCTACCTTTATTGTGCTCTTTAAGGGACACTGGACAAGAATAACTGAACCAGTGGGAGGAAGGTTATCCTACAAACCTCCAATTCAGGACATCAATGCACCAGACCTGTATATCCCTTTGATGGCTTTTGGCACCTACATTGTAATTGCTGGATATGCCTTGGGAGTTCTTGGAAGGTAAATACAATGTGCACCACTTCATGTGTTCTATCTGAAAGTAGAGTTGAGGTTGTGTTAGCCGCTGCATTTTACATGATTAATTCATCTTGAAGCATATCATTCTGTGATTCAGGTTTACCCCTGAAGCGCTGACCCTACAATTCACAAAAGGACTACTCGGCTGGTTTCTTCAGGTCATCCTCATCAAAGGTTTGCTGTACTCCCTTGGCAGCGGTGAAGCTCCATTGCTGGATATCGTAGCATATGCTGGTTATGGATTTGCCGGTACATCTCTTGCAATGCTGGCCCGCATCTTCTGGAGCGTTTTGTACTATTTCATCATGGCATTCTTCTGTATGTGCACTGGAGTGTTCCTTGTGAAGACCATGAAGAGAGTTCTTCTGGGTGGGCCAAGGAGCTATGAGCGACACCCGAGCCGAAACCACTATTTCCTGCTCTTCCTGGCAGTTTTGCAGTTCCCAGCTCTGTTCTGGCTTGGCAACATCAGCGGTTGATTTTCATCTTATCGTGAAAACTGGATAAAGCAAATCATTCTCTATGGGCTGTGCAGGATAAGACTTCCTGGTTAATTCTTGCTGATGAAAATCGTAGTAGTTGGTATAGGTCTCTGGATAATGGAAGCACATGTAACTACTGCTTTTTTCCTTTCTGTTGAAGGTGAATTACGATTGCTTGGGGTAGGATAGAGAAAAACGCTTACATAATATCTGTAGTCTTTTAAGTTTCAATACTATTCCTACCATGTGTCTTGATCTGATTTCAACCTGTTTTGATGATCAGATTATTTGTTATGATGGCTTGATCAATATGGATTTAATGATCTGAATTCATTGCCTTCTGGATTATCTGATGCATTGCCGTCCAGAAATTGAAATCCTTAATTCATGTTCCCGTTTACTAGAAATTCAATTAGCTCGTGTACACTTGGTATCTGTTTTAGGGCCTACCCTTTATTAATGGCTTTGTTTTTTTTCACCTTAAATTTTAATTTAGAACTAACATTACAATTTTATTTTCTTTTTACAAACCAAATGCGGTCACACTCTGTAGCGATTTTTGTGACAATTTTTATGAGGCTGTTGATGGTTCTTTCTCAAAGCTCCTAAAACCTATTTGAACAAATTTTTAGGTTCTTCAAACCCTCTTATCAAATATCCATAACTTTTTCATATGGACGCGAATGTGCAGCGCTGTACCGTTTCGATCGTATTTGAACGGTATAGCCAACCAAAAAACGCAGCCGCGCACATCCTCGTGCTAGTTCGCCTTGCGTGTTCGTGTTCGTGTTCCGCCTTCCTGTCCGTTATTGTCAGAAGTGCGTCTTCTTGTGCGTATCCACGCTCGCGCACGTTCCTGTCTTCCCGTGCACTCCGGCACTGCATGCGTGTTAGCTTGCATGCATGCTGTCTTCATGTGTGCGCTCCTCCGTCATCATTCTGGATAAGAATGGATCGGATTAGCCATCGCAATTAACAAAAGAATGGTTAGTCATGCATGGCATCGATCTATCCTTCGGACCAAGGTTTTATAATGCGAGTTACGTACGGATGGGCCTCAAGGCCTAGGAATCGTAGCAATAGGGGTTGGATATCATCGAGTATCAGATGTTTTGGAATGAGTACCAAGAGGGCTATCATCATGCATGGGATTGAGTATCGAAGTTACACATCAGAGGTATCAGATTTAGTATTCGAAGTATCATCAATTATCAGGGGGTTTCATAATGAGTATCAAGGGGGCTATCATCATGTATCGTAAGTATCGAAATTATCACATCAGAGGTATCAGACTAAAGTATTCGAGGTATCGTCAAGTATCGGGTGGATTTCGGGGTGAGTATCGAGAGGGGCTATAGTCATGTATCAAGTTGGGTATCAAAGTTATCGAGTTAGAGGTATCGTGTCAAATGTTTGAGGTATTATCAAGTATCAGAGCGTTTCGGGATGAGTATCGAGGGGATATCATCATGTATCAGGTTGGGTATCGAAGTTATTGGGTTAGATGTATCAAGTTGACTATTCGAGGCATCATCGAGTACTAGTTTGAGTATAAGAAGTAACAGGTTTGAGTATCATGGGGGGAGGAGGATCAATATCAATTGGAGTATCGAGAGTATCAGGGTTGGGTGTATCGTCAAGTATCAAAAGGTATCAGTCGAGGTATCATCGAGTCTTGAGGTATCAATTTGAGTATTGGGGAATCATTTAGTATTGAGAGTATTATCGAATATTAGAGGTATCATCAAGTCTTAGGGTATCGTCTTGTATGGGAGGTATTGTCGAGTATAAAGAGGTATCGATCGGGGATATCCAATCGATTATCAAGGCTATCATTGAGCCTCCAGGTATCATCAAATATCATGTCGAGTAACATGGTACCATTTAGTATCGAGAGTACCATCGAGTGTCGGATGTATCGTTGAGCATCAAAAAAAATTTAACAATAACAGGACAATAAAACAATGAAATCATGACATCCAAAACTTCACCCCTCGTTCTCACCTAAAATGAAGCTCGTGAAATTTATTAACAAAATAATATAAAATTTTACAAACTCAAAAAATTATGAAATCTTACTTTGTAGATAGATCTCGATTTTGTATGTTTTCTGTTTTTGATTCACTGAATTTAGGGTTCATGTCAACTTGAAATAAATTTGCAAGTATTGTAATGAGTACGCACAGCAACTACAGTGCACCACCGTGCTGCACTAGTTGCTACAAGGAAGCCAGCCAGGCCGCGCAGCTAGCCTAGGCACCGAGAATAAACACGTGAAACAGTCGCGCGCCAAAGCGGTCGCCGCAGCCTATAAATGCATAGCGTGCATTTTCATCCGAAAACAGATTATAATTTCTATAAATATATCATACGTTGTCCAATTTATACGAAACAAATTTTGTAATTCATCTAAAATCCTAAACAACCCATTTTTCGAAACTTTTCATTTTTTTATTTTTTGAATTTTTAAAATTCAAAAAAATTAAAAAACATAAAAATAAAAAAGTTTCAAAAATGGGTTCTTTAGGATTTTAGATGAATTAAAAAATTTATTTCGTACAAATTAGATAGGTATAATCTATTTTCAGGTCAAAATGCATAGCGTGCATTTATACCTACTGTAGGAGATCCCGATTTCGCCGCAGCACGGGAAACAGCGCGACGCGCTCGTGGAAAGGCTCCATTGTTTTGTATGCCGTTGGTTGAGGCCAGAACGGTATACACCATTCAATAGTTTTTTCTCTTTTTATACTGTAATCTACTCCCTCCATCCTAAAATATAAGGCACATGATTTTTTCACACGGTTTTTAAAGCAAAACTTTAACTATTAATTTCTTTCATGATATATTATTAACAAATATAAAATTAACATCGTATGAAATAACTACCAAATATCAATCCAACCATATTACATGCATAACACGAAAGATACAAATTTATAGCTTAATTATTAGTGAAAAGTTACAATTGTTGACTTTTTAAAATCCATGCACATCTTATTTTTTGGGATGGAGGGAGTATCACTCATTTCAGTTGAAAAGACACAGTCATCTCGCCACCCTGCAAAAACAAAATGGTGAATTGTTTCACACGGATGGACCACTCTAGACTCTATGGGAAAGCTTCTTATTAGAATGTCTCTAATTGTGCTAAATCAAGAGGGTACAAGGATTTCAACTCATTTTACTGCATGTGGAGAAGGGGGAGAGATGACTTTTAGCTAAGAATTAGTCTATAGCAGATTATAAGATGTATACACACTATTACATATAAACTTATATTGTTCCATAAGACAGTACTCTTGTTAGTCCATTGCATACATTATTATTGCAAAATGCAAACTATAGATGACATGTCCATTCCGTATAACAAGTTATTAACTTCATCATTGGAGATGGTCTTATGGATAAAGTTTGACCAAATTTATTGGGAAGTCGAAGTCTGATTCTATGCCAAGATTATTGAGAAGTCGTTAGATGCGAAAAAGATGGCAAGACCATGAGATTGCCTGTTCTCTTGGAAAATTTCCAGTAGCGAAAAAAGGCTATTAACGGGTGCTTTCCGCCTTCTTTGACAATCTCTGCTCGGTTGCTTTGGAGCCGTGTAGACTATAGAAGCAACTGAATGGTCTGCATATCTACACACCATAAGGTTCTTTGACAATCTGCTTTGGTTGCTCATAGTAAGACAGCAACCAACCTGTACAAAGTATCGTAATTCGTAACTTCAATGGCCAGATTTATCGCCGTGGCATCTTGGGCACTGACCCCTGACTTTGGACCAGACAAGAGACTGGAACCAATCCCAGATTCAGGCAACTCAGCAGGCACCCCTACTGCGAAAAAATTGTCAAAATGTCACTCTTTATGGGTGGCTTCGTTAAAATATCACTCGTATCTCAATGATATATGGGATCATCTATGTCCATGATATATAGGGGCAGAGTAGCATTTTGACAAAGCCACTTCTTGAAAGTGGCATTTCCACTGCTACAAGCTCCAGTTTCTTCTCCACCCACGCTGCACACAGTTGCGCTGTGACTCGAGGGCGTAGGCAGGCAATGGACGCCTTGCTATCTGCAGTGGCCGGCGATCTCTTCAGCCGGCTCGTCTCGTTCCTTGTTGCGAGGTACCAGCAGGCCACCGCGGAGAAGCTGGCAAGGCTGCAGCCGCTGCTCCTCCGAGCTCACACCATCGTCGAGGAGGCCGAGGGACGCCACATCACCAACCAAGGGATGCTCCTGCAGCTCAGGGAGCTCAGGAAGGACATGTACCGGGGCTACTACATGCTTGACACCTTCAGGAGCAGGCAAGTTCAGGTGGGCCAGTCCTTCGCCTTGAACAAACTGCAGAAGATGCTGCAGAGATTGGAAGGTGCAATTGGTGACATGAAGGAGTTTGTTGTCTTCTTGATGGATTGCCCTCGCATTGTTCATCAGCCTTACAGTGCCTACTTGTTCATGGAGAGCTGCATGTTTGGTCGGCATATGGAGAAAGAGTACGTCACAGACTTCTTGCTGCAACCTTGCCTTGCTTTGGCTGTTCTTCCCATCATTGGCCCTTGTGAAGTCGGCAAAAGAACTCTGGTTGAGCACGTCTGCAAAGATGAGAAGGTTCAGAAGCATTTCTCCCATGTTCAGCGTTTAACAGGTGATGATCTAGATAGTGGCCATCCTATTGGATATTGTAGTGGGAGATCATTGATTGTGATCGAGTTTTCCCTCCATGTGAATGAGGATGCATGGAAGAGGTTTTATTCTTCTGCTTGCCAAAAGAGCAGTGACAGCAAGATAATAATCATCAGCAGAGTGAAGCAGGCTGCAAATCTTGGTACAGTAAAAGCCCTTGAGCTGAAGAGGCTGCATCAGTACGAGTTCTGCTACTTCTTTAAAGTCCTTGCATTTGGGAGCGTGAACCCGCATGATAAGTATCCACAGCTAGCATCTATAGCTACCAACATAGCAGAAGAAATAAAAGGTTCCCTTGTTTCCGCAAATATAGTTGCTAGGCTGCTACGAACTAACATAAATGAATATTTCTGGCGCCATGTACTGAAGATGATCAAGGAATTGTCACAGCTGCACTACGCCCTCTTTGGGAGACATGTCCGCCATCTCTATTGGAAGAATCGTCCGGTATATACTTGTGTATACATCTGTGGATCCCTCAAGGATGCTCTCTTTCTATCACATAGTAGATGCAAAAGGCCCGTTTTGGACAAAAGGGAACTCCCAAAGTTCACATTTCATGACCTAACGACTGGAGCTGGAAGCACCATCCCTTCTGAAGATGAGAAGTTTGATTTGCTATTGTGGCAATCTCCTATACTACCCTATTACAGCTACACAGCGAATTGTGCTGTGGTGAATGCGCAAGAAGTGGCAAATGCGATGAAAGGCCGCCTTGAGAGGAAGAGGGTAACTTCTTTGAAAAAGAAGAGGAAGAGGGTGCTACAATAGGAGGCATGTTTGCTGGCTTCATATATCTGTCTTATGTACTACGCGCCATACAAAAATGACAATTACTATGGACTCCTTTTGTATGAAGAAATTACCAAAGGCAACATAGGCGTCACAACTCAAGACAGTTTGCAGTTCAGGCAGCCGGGGGAGTCTTGGGTGTATTAAGTAATAAAGACTATGACGTGTTCTTCATTGAGTCAGTCCGGTTACAATTTAGGGTTCATAATTACGAAATTTTACTTTGTAGATGGATCTCGATTTTGTATGATTTTTATTTGAATCACTGAATTTAGGGTTCATATCAACTTGAAATAAATTTGAAAGTATTTAAATGAATACATTATGATGGATTGTAACTACAAAATGCACCACCGTGTCGCTCTAGTTGCTATGAAGCCAGCCAGGCCGCGCAGCTAGCCTACACACCAGAGGCGTAGCTAGCCTACACCCCAAAGAATAAACACGTGAAACGGTTGTGTGTGAAAGCGGTCGCTGCAGCATGGGAAACGGAGTAACGCGCTCGTGGAAAGGCTCCATTGTTTCGTATGACGTTGGTTGAGGCCAAAACGGTATACACCATTCAATAGTTTTTTCTCTTTTCATATTATAATCTATCAAAGACACAATCATCTCGCCATCCTGCAAAAAAATGGTGAATTGTTTCACACGGATGGACCACTCTAGACTCTATGGGAAAGCTTCTTGGAATATCTCTAATTGTGCTAAATCAACTGGCTATAAGGATCCCAACTCATTTTTTCTGCATGTGGAGGAGGGAGAGAGGAGAGGGATACAGATAGCTCTTAGCTAAGAATTAGTCTATAGCAGATTATAAGGTGCATACACACTATTGCATATAAACTTATACAGATTTGCTCCCTGGCAATCGCCTGGGCGGCAGTTCACCCGCCCAAGCGACTGCCCCATTCTTCTCCATTACAGGTGATTTGGAGGGGGAAGAGGGAGGGAGGGGGAGCACATGTACCTGTGGGCCATCGCCTTCTTCGTTTCCGGCGACGGCTGCCGGCGCCGCCCGGGTTAGGGTTTGGGATCCCCTTGTGCCCTCCGGGCTTAGAGGGAGACCGGGGAGGTGGCGGCCCGGCAGTGGGGTTGGGTTGGTGATGACCAAATTTTCAGTAGGAATACCTGGAATTGATCCTCCAAATGTTACAATAACATCCATAATTGATACAAGCCCACACTTTATTACATAATTATTCATCAGAGTTTATTACAAGATCATAGCTATTTTTTATATTATGGCCTTCTTCTAGGATCAAGCTCGCGATATAGAAAGACTAAAACCCTGTGCCAAATAGATTCTTGTCCTCTTCAATGCATAATATTCAAATCTGCAAAATAGTAGGACCTGTTCATATAAAATGAAATGTTCCCGATTATCGGGTAAGTACATCAACCGTACTTGCAGATTTCATGAAGGAAAATTCTATTCTAGTATATGTAAGAATTATCAAAGGTATAAAGTTCAGACAAGAGTGTGGATGCAGTACTATATAATAGATTCAAAAGACTAAGCTTTAGCAATTTATAAACAATTTGAGTCCACAAATCTATCACGCTCCATCACTTATTCTGCATACAGCAACGCCAATCATCCATTTTCTCAAATTAAAATCATGGGTTATGTGAACCGAAAAGGCATCACCTAGTTGACACAACTTCATATATCCGAAGTAGGGTCCATCGATGATTTTGTTATCAGCCCTGCAGAACCTATCCAACTTCACCTGAATAGCAGCTTCTTATACGGATGGATGTTCATGCGTCATTCCTTTTCACTTTACCTAGGTTTTTATATGAGCAAACAATTCTAGCTGTACTTCTTCGCAAGCTAGTGCCATGGTGTTTTTACCTAGGGTGTTCCCACATTCCGGGCTTGGACCCATTAGGTCTTACACACATCGACAAAGGTATATTTCTGAATTTGCTCATATACCTTAGTACCACGATGCCTTACTTAGGGATGTTCCCATAACTGGGCCAGGATCCCTACAGCCTCGCACACCTGGTAATCTAACTTCTCATCAACCTCATATCCAGATAAGCAGAGCCCATAATACTTATCCATATGACAAATGATTTTCTATCTTACCAATTCTTGAAATACTTTATATACTAAATTTTCCTACCTAGGGTTATCAATGGGAAGGATAATTCAAATATAGGTGGGTCATGTTCAAGTGTCTCGATTATAACTAATCTATCAAAACAAGTAAAGTAACAGGTTTTGGCAACAATTAATTGCTAGAAAGTAATGCATAAATAAATAGATAAACAGGGAACCAACATGCATCAAAAAATGAAAACCTGCCTTTAAGGATGAAAATATGGTAATTGAACTCTAGTCTTCCTTGTTGTCTTGTTTAGAATATCCACCTTCTATTCCATTCTGGATATTTCTTGATAGGGAGTTCAGTATTACCATTTCCTAATATTCGATAAAATCAAGAAGAAAAACAAGTAAAAATCCAAAGAAAATAATTTATAAATAAGAATAGGAAGAAAATTTAGAGAGAGATGATTCTATGGCTTGGGGTTGGGTGTAACTTATAGGATTACAGTAGAAGGTGAACATAGTGGTTGGCGGCAAGCTTTTAGGGTTTGGGAAAGCTAATAATTTAGGGAGAAGATGACTGGGGTTGCTTGGATGGGAATAAAGGGTACCTGGATATAGCTGGGGTAGAGAGTATGATCAATCAGGCTAGAACACGTCGGAGTTGATGGCTGATGCTCGCTGGAGTTACAGACATAGTTTTCCTATATTGGCTATGGAGAGGAGGATATGTAGGGCAAGGAGGCGGAAAGTCCTATTTATAGGGCCACGAGGTTGGTACGAGGTTAGTATGATGTTGACAGAATTCTCTTTTTGGATAGGAGGTGGTAGAGGGGAACTGATGAAGTGGACAGAGCTTCAGCAGTACTCCGGATAGCAGGAATTTTGCTAGTGTACATATTGTGCAGTAGTGCGGATCGACAATATTCCAGAGATCGGGGTCGACAGCAATTTCTTGTTGCAGTTCCAAGATGGAATTTGTCGACATAGGGTGGAAGAGGTTAAGTTATATTAATATAGCCAAATATTTCTTTAAAATGATTTTTAAATATTTTTGGATAATATTTGGAATTTTTAAATAGTTTTATCTAGTAAAAGAGAGTAAAAGTAATTTAGTTGGATTATTTTATCATAAAAGTGGGGTTTTTATATTTCTATAAAAATCTATAGTCTAAACTAGATTTTATGGGAATTTTAGGAAATAGAAATGAATTTAGAAAGTATTTTCCCTATGAAAAGCGAAGGTAAATCATTTTATTTTTGAATTTCAAAACTGAAAAGGGGTATTTAATATTTTCTTAAAATACTACTCTGGGTGTTGAATTTTGAGAATTTTTCTGGAAATGGAGAAATATAAAAGAAATAGGAAAAGAATTGCTGGGCTGCGGGGAAAAGATGGGCCAGGCCCAAGAGGGAACAGGCAGCCAGCTCGGCTGGATGAGGGAGGAACTGACTGGTGGGGCCCGGTTGGCATTCAGAGACAAGGGGGTTTGGGGAATCCGGCGGGGGAGGAGATCGCCGGCGGCGAGGGATGGCTGGAGTCGGGAAACGGTGCTGAGAGGATGCAACTGGGATGCTAGGGATGCTTACCGCGAGTTAGCCGGGGCTTGAGGTGGCCGGGGTTGGCAGCACGGCGAGGTCGTGGAGGCGGTAAGCTCGGGTGGCAGCAGCGAGGGAGCTTTAGTGGATGATTACTTCGGGCGATGGTGGCGTCAGCTTCGCGGACTCTTCTGGCTCCTTTTCTTCTTCGGTGTCAAGACCGGAGAAGCAATGGAGCAGCGGTGCGGCGCTCTGCCGGAATTGAAGAAGAAGGAGGTGCGGGTGGTGCTTCGGTAGCGGAGAAGAAAGGGAAAAGGCCTGAGAAGGGAGCTTGGAGCTTCGGGTGGTTGCTAGGGTCCTATTTATAGGCCGAGTGCGACGAGTACGTGTCAGGGGATGGCAGGGCATGGTGGCAACGGTGGGTAAACGTGACGGCGAGCTGTTGGTGGCGCTACTTGGAGGGATGATGATGTCGAGGTGATGGATAAGCTTCGCGGGGGTGAGAGGCTTCCGAGAGGTCGAACTGAGGGCGGTTGTGCATGGAGAGGCGGTGAAGGGGGTTTCGGCAGGTGGTAATGGCGGCGGCGGCGAGATGGTTTCTCAGGGCGGTGGCGTCCTAAGGAAGGAGACGCGACGTCAACCGTCGGATCAGAACGTAGAACAGCGGGTGCCGTTGGATCATCAAGCCAAAGCAGTACGATGGATGGCGACATCGCTTATTCTAGGACGCCAGATCTGAGCGGGGAGTGATCGTGGCTGTCTATAGCTTTCGTGGCCGGAATGGGGCAAATGTTCATGGGCCGAGGCCGAGGCAAATATGGGGTGACGCCGAAGGCGTAATCCCATAACGGAAAGCGCATTCTGGATAATTCCAAAATGGAAAGAGTTTTGTAAACGGAAAAAGAATTTCTAGAAAATTGATTAGGGCTTCAAAATTCCATAGAAAAATGAAGGAAGCTCGGAAAAATGTGAGATAGGTCTTTAAAAATCCAGAAAAATGAGGAGAAGCTAAATATAGAGAAAAGTTGATATTTTATGGGATGTATTTCCCTGGAAAAAAATAGGGATTGATTTGGAAAATTTATAAATGGTATGTAGAGACTATTAAGGACTTTTAGTTAGGGGTTTTAGTGAAAAATATTCTTGTCAAGGGTGGAATATCTAGAGTATATTCAATAATTTATATTTTAGGGGGTTAATGTTGTTTGATACTCAGGATAAAATGCCAGGTTTTGGGGTTTTGAAGAGTATAGCATTATTTGGATTCAAATTAATAGTTATTAGGTTACGTCTTCCTTTTATACTACAATTTGAAATAACCGCATATAAAAGGAAGGGTTTAAAGAGACGATCGGGATGTCCTTAAGGTGGTATACTAAGTGGGTTGGAGTTGTCTATAATGGCAAATATATTAAGGATGGTGGTTTAAGCAATAGGGTGCTAATAGGAGATGGAGTCTCAATGAGGTGAATCATCGGTGGTTTATATTTGGCGATATCAGTGGCGGATTTGGACAATGGTCGTAATCCGTTGGTCCATGTTAAATGTGTACAGATGGAAGGTGGTTCTGATGAGCTCTTCGAGAATAAACTAGTAGCTGGCTACCTAATAGTCGGTTCTTATGGGATTAGGGCTCATGTATGGATATCAGTGGAGAGATGGTATATTGGTGGGGTAGCTTTATGTGGAGTGGGCTTCCAGTTATGCAGGTGTTGATGTGGCGAACTATGCAGCGGTAGTGATACTGGAGGTGGCTATATGGTTGTATCCGGGAGGTCTATGGATATAGCCGATAGAGCGTTAGCTTGATGGGCAGTAACATCGGGATCACTGTGCTTTAGATGCTCCGGCGAAGTGGAGTGGTCATTTAGTCGGTGAATAGATGAGTGGGAGTTTAAGGAACTTGGTTTAACGAAGGTTTAAATCTCGTCTTTTAATGATAATATTAAGAATATATCTTTGAGTGAATAGAAAGAGTATTTACTATGTTGTTAGGTGTTGGAATATGTAAATTTGAAAAAAATTCTTCCAAATTTTAGTGGTTAAAAATGTGGGATGTTACAGGTTGGTGGTGGGGATGGCGAGGCGCCGGTGGCGGCGCCGGAGCCGTGGGGGTGGGCGAAGGCGGTCAGGGCGGCAGTAGATGGGGATCAACACCGGCGATGAAGATTAGGGTGGGCGGAGCGGCGCGGCGGCAAGGGCACCGCCGGCCGCGGGCGGCGGCGGTGGTGGATGAGGAGTGCGGATCGACGGCGACGGGATGAGGACTGCGGGTTGGGCGGCGACGGGACGAGGAGAGAAGGGAAGGGGGAGGGAGGTAAACGGCAGGGAGGAGTGATCTCGGCCAATCGCCTAGGCTGCTCTATGATCCAACGGCTGAGAAATCGCCTGGCCTGCTCTATAGATGGGCAGACAACTGCCAGCAAGACACTCCCTTATACGGATTTTTTCCGTAAGGCAGTACTCTTGTTAATCCATTGCATACATTATTATTATAAACTATAGATGACATGTCCATTCCTTATAACAAGTTATTAACTTTATCATTGGATATGGTCTTATGGATAAAGTCTGATTCTGGACCAAACTTATTGAAAAGTCGAA
Source organism: Raddia distichophylla (assembly GCA_005191435.1). Classification (NCBI taxonomy): domain Eukaryota; kingdom Viridiplantae; phylum Streptophyta; class Magnoliopsida; order Poales; family Poaceae; genus Raddia; species Raddia distichophylla. Next base: position 103,348 of record SPJY01033140.1, on the reverse strand, counting down.
GTCTGATTCTATGCCAAAATTATTGAGAAGTCGTTAGATGCGAAAAGATGGCAAGACCATGAGAATGCCTGTTCTCCTGGAAAATTTCCAGTACGGAAAAAAGGCTATTAACGGGTGCTTTTAAAACTGTTAAGATTAAGAAAATAGCCAGATACTGCTGCTGTCCTCGTGCTACTGATGCAAGAGGAGCGGCGTGCTACTAAATCAAGCATCTGAAGTCCTCAGCTATGATCAGGTCAATAATCTATTAGCAGTGAAGATGGTGACAGTAGCTTTCCGCGTTCCTTGACGATCCCTGCTCGGTTGCTTTGGAGCCGTGTAGACTATAATAGACTCAACTGAATGGTCTTCATATCTACACATCGTAAGGTGTCATAGTGTGTCATACTCCCTCCGATTCCATAATACTTGTCATTTTGAACATTGACAGAGTTTTTGAAATGCAACTTTAACCATCAATTACTAATGAAATTTATTTACAAAATCCGTGGAAATATGACATTGTGAAAGTATTTTCAAGACGAATTTATATGTATGGTTTTTATGTACACAATTCAAATAATTTAAAAGATTTTTATAGATAAAGTTTTAAAACTTTGATTTAAGATAAACCTAAAACGAAAGTATTATGAAATCGGAGGGAGTAGTGAGTAAGACAGCAACCAGCCTGTACAGAGTATCGTAATTCGTAGCTTGAATGGCCAGACTCATCACCGTGGCATCTTGGGCACTGACCCCTGACTTTGGACCAGACCAGAGAGTGAAACCGATCCCAGCTTCAAGCAACTCAGCAGGCACCCACTACTAAGCTCCAATTTCATTTTTTTTTGTTGAGAAAAACCACCCAGACTTTGGAATTAAGTTATCAAACTGTTCAGTACAATATCAGGGATTACAGAGGGTTCACCGCCCCAATGATTGAAACAAATCGGGTAATCTGAGGCCCAGTAAGCCCAGGAGCTGACGATTTTGCCCAGTAAGTACAATAGCAAGTTTGTGGGCCGCAACGTTCTGGCTTCTCGGAAGAAAACCCAGGCGATCTGGAGGGCGTAGGCAGGCAATGGACGCCGTGCTGTCTGCAGTGACCGGCGATCTCTTCAGCCGGCTCGTCTCCTTCCTTGTTGCAAGGTACCGAGAGCAGGCCACCGCGGAGAAGCTGGCAAGGCTGCAGCCGCTGCTCCTCAGAGCTCACACCATCGTCGAGGAGGCCGAGGGGCGCCACATCACCAACCAAGGGATGCTCCTGCAGCTCAGGGAGCTCAGGAAGGACATGTACCGGGGCTACTACATGCTCGACACCTTCAGGAGCAGGCAAGCCCAGGTGGGCCAGTCCTTCGCCTTGAATAAACTGCAGAGGATGCTGCAGAGCTTGGAAGGTGCCATTGGTGACATGAAGGAGTTTATTGTCTTCTTGATGGATTGCCCTCGCATTGTTCATCAGCCTTACAGTGCCTACTTGTTCATGGAGAGTTGCATGTTCGGTCGGCATACGGAGAAAGAGTACGTCACAAACTTCTTGCTGCAACCTTGCCTTGCTTTGGCTGTTCTTCCCATCATTGGCCCTTGTGAAGTCGGCAAAAGAACTCTGGTTGAGCACGTCTGCAAAGATGAGAAGGTTCAGAAGCATTTCTCCCATGTTCAGCATTTAACAGGTGATGATCTAGATAGTGGCCATCCTATTGGATATTGTAGTGGGAGATCAATGATTGTGATCGAGTTTTCCCTCCATGTGAATGAGGATGCATGGAAGAGGTTTTATTCTTCTGCTTGCCAAAAGAACAGTGACAGCAAGATAATAATCATCAGCAGAGTGAAGCAGGCTGCAAATGTTGGTACAGTAAAAGCCCTTGAGCTGAAGAGGCTGCATCAGTACGAGTTCTGCTACTTCTTTAAAGTCCTTGCATTTGGGAGCGTGAACCCGCATGATAAGCATCCAGGGCTAGCATCTATAGCTACCAACATAGCAGAAGAAATAAAAGGTTCCCTTGTTTCCGCGAATGTATTTGCTAGGCTGCTACGAACTAACATAAATGAATATTTCTGGCGCCATGTACTGAAGATGATCAAGGAATTGTCACAGCTGCACTATGCCCTCTTTGGGGGGCATTTCTGCCATCTCTCTTGGAAGAATCGTCCAGTATATATTTGTGTATACATCTGTGGATCCTTCAAGGATGCTCTCTTTCTATCACATAGTAAATGCAAAAGACACGTTTTGGATAAAAGGGAACTCCCAAAGTTCACATTGCATGACCTAATGACTGGAGCCGGAAGCAGCATCCCTTCTGAAGATGAGAAGTTTGATTTGCTATTGTGGCAATCTCCTATACTACCCTATTACAGCTACACAAGGAATTGTGCTGTGGCGAATGCTCAAGAAGTGGCAAATGTGATGAAAGGCCGCCTTGAGAGGAAGAGGGTAATTTCTGTGATAAAGAAGAGGAAGAGGGTGCTACAATAGGAGGCATGTTTGCTGGCTTCATATATCTGTCTTCTGTACTACGCGCCATACAAAAGTAACAATTGTCATGGACTCCTTTGTATGAAGAAATTACCAAAGGCAACATAGGCGTGACAACTCAAGACAGGTTGCAGTTCAGGCAGCCGGGGGAGTCTTAAGTAATAAGGACTACGACATGTTCTTTATTCAGTCAGACCGGTTACAAGTAATCCCTTGAGGTAGAATAGATTTGCGTTGTTTGTAAAATATATACCTCGTTAGAGAGTACCCAGAAATCAGTAGAGAGTCATGTTAGTTGGGTTACCATTGAGTTCAAAGCTTAACCACTAACCGGTGATGAATTCACCATGTGGTTGAACGTGAATGAGACCTTATTCATTATCTCTTGTGCTCCCTGCAACACGCTCGACGACAGCTTGTTCATCCTCTTTCTGTTCACCGCAGGACAAGGAATAAGGCATTACATAATAATAACATACGTTTTTTGTCTAAAGAAATGTAATACATGCCAGTATATGTGTTCCCACTTCCCAGTAGCCAAGATCAGTTTGCTACTTTGTTATGTATGTTCTTAACCTTTTCTTTTTTTTAAAAAAAAAAGTAATACTGCAACTAAGGGGTATGCTCTCCATCTCATCTAACTAGCAAGCATGAAACCCACATGCACAACATGTCCAGTATTTTGTACTCCATCAAGTCATCTCAACATAATATACCAACTATGATCTATCCGTAGCCTCATGGAATGGTTGGTTTACTCCTGTTATTGATAATATATACTAATCTAGACTACTGACTAGATGCATATTTCTGCTTCCATGTGCTAAAGTGATTAGAGAACCGATAGAGTTCTGATACGCCTCATTTGGGGATCATCCATGCAATCTTGATTGGGAAATTACCCTTCATGCTTAGTAAGGATATAGCATTGTTATTTATTGCTCTTCTAATGGCGCAACAATCTTTTTATGGCATGGCTGATTAAAATGGAGATACTTTGTATGGTATAAAAGGGAGCTACTATAAATGGAATGTGCTATGACCAAATGATTGAACCGGGATGGCGGGATCCGTATGCCCATGTCCTCTTTGTGAAGATGAGAAGCTTCCCAGCTTGGTGTAATTCTATGGCAGTTCCTTGTATAAATTTGCTTTGTTTTAAAATGGAGAAATTGCACCTACTGGACTGTGAATCTGTGATGCATGATGTTCTTAAAAAATTTATCGCGTGTGCCAATGTTAAATACTAAAATGTATTTATTGCATCTTCCGCCTCCCAATTTTATGTTTCAAAACCAGATTATCCACTGAATTCAGATTACACTTAAGATTTCATTGGTTCATCACAACTTAGTTACGCTGCCTATCTAATCCGTAGTAGAAGTTTACAAGTTGGGAATTCATCAGTTTACAACTGACGATGGGCAATAGCATTGCATTGCTTTCTCGTCCACAGAATGACGGCAAAATCGGAGACGCTTATTACTAAACTATGAGTGCAAAAATCTGCAGTAGGGTTACGAGCGAAGCTTTTTTTCCCCATCTTTTGAGAAGCAAATCAGGAGCGAGCAACGCCAATTCGTCTAGGCTGCGACCGAATTTGCACAGATAAATAGTGGGACGCACTAGGGGAAGAGAAGGGTTGCCGGCTTACCTCCAGCGCCGCATGCTGCTCTCGGTCTCCGGGCGGCCATGCCGCCGGAGTTCGCCACGATCGGCGGCGCGGCGACCCCACCCCCGCCGGAAGCTCGGAAAAGTGATAAATATTCGCGCGAGGCTGCCTGCTGCCTCTGGGCCAGTATGTTCTCTTCGAAAAAAATGAATTTAGATATTCTCAATAGGGATATTATCTACTACCTCCGGTCAAAAAAAAATCACCGTTGATTTTTAAAGACATCTTTGATCATTCGTCTTATTCAAAAAAGTTATGTAAATATCATTTATTTTGTTGTAATTTAGTTTATTATTAAATATATTTTAAGTATGACTTATATTTTTATATATTTATAAAAAAAATTGAATAAGGCGAATGATCAAAGACGTGTGCAAAACTCAACGGCGACATCTTTTCTTGACCGGAGGGAGTAGCATTTTTTTCATCGCCCACACGATTGCCCCATTCTTCTCCATTGTAGGCGATTTTAAGGGGATGATAAAGGGAGGGGAGCACATGTACCTGTGGGCCATCGTCTTCGCCTAAGGCCGCTCCGCCGCCATCTTCCTCATCTCCAGGCGTCGGCGCCGCCTGGGTAAGGGATTAGGGTTTGGGACAGTGCTCCCTGAGCTTAGATGGAGGGTTGGGTGGAGGTGGCGTCCCGACGATTGGGTTGGTTCATGAGGGCGGTGGCGGAAGTGGAATGATAGGGGCAGGGGTCCCGATCTTTCAATGACATGAGGATAACTATGATCTGTTAGGAGTCGATATTGGCAGCCCAACTACAACCGTCTAGCATGTTGCGCCTTAGCGACCGATACACCAATTCTAGATGGTTATTTACCTCGCCAAAGCGCGACCAACCTAACCACGAAGTTCCTTCATCCTACAAGCGATCGAAGAAATAGAAAGAACAAGATGAAAAAATCAACTCGCAATTTGGTGGGGTTCTGTAACAATAAAATAGGCGCTCTAATAGACATGTGAGAATACCGGTATGTAACAACGGCTAAATATAAGTAAACAAAACCCAAGTTCTAGATGAAGGTTTGGATGGTTATTTGTACTATTGAAGTAGGAGGGGGTCGGCCATAGCATAGGAGACCTAATACAACACAAATTGAAAACCCTAAGTCCACTTTGACTAGAGTTTGACTCGGACTGAAAAAGTGTCGCCACTTGTTTTGCAATTTTCCTTTGATTTTGAACGAATTTTAAGGTGAGGACATATTTGTTGAAAATATCTCGATGTGGGCTTCTTCGTGGATACCAAGAACGTACAAAACGGAGTTCGTATGCGGTCTGGGTGTTCATTTGATTGTAGATGTGCATTGATGGCTGAACCGGAGTATAATTCGAATTAGGCTTGTAGTTGAGTTTTCTTTTAAGCCTTTCTTTGACCGACGTGGCATGTAGGAGTTGTAAACGTCGTAGATGTGGAGATACGCCTTTCTTAAATATTCTATCACATATGAGAGGCGGTAATGGTGGTGGCCGAATTGATGTAAATGGTGACGCCAAATTTGAAAACCAAGAAGGCCAGTTATGTGATCATCCGTGCCAAGGTGTAGGTCGTTGAAGCCATGTAGATGAAAGCATCATAATAGAAAATAGCCTTGATCATATTTATGCCAAACATGGTCTCGTCATTCTCCCTTTCTTAAATTGTAGTCATCTTCGACTTCATCATTGAAGTTTGTTAATAAATCATGCCGATGATTTTTTAACAGTTTTACTCCCTTGTTATAAGCATTGAAGTTTGTTAATAAATCATCGGCATAATATTCAGGAACAAATTCAAGTCTCAAAAAAAAAATTTCATGTCGTTCCAATTTTTAGGTTTCAGATTTGGGGAAAAAGATGGATGAGATTTGAAGGAGATGACCATATTTGGGAGAAGATGGTTGGATTTAGGGAAGAAGATGATTTTTAAATTTTATCTTGAAACATTTTCATGTGAGTACTGTAACATTTAATTTGCTATTATGCAACATCTAATTTGCCTTTCTAGAACATTCTACTTCCCTTAGATGTTGATGCAACGTTCCGTTCAAATGTTACGATGCTTTCGTTTAAATGTTATGTGCTCTAATTCAAATATCACCTAATTTTTTATGTTTCAGTAATTAATTCAAATGATGCAGTTCTTTCATTAAAATGTTACATCAATTATTTTTCGATGTTTCAGTACTCTAATTCAAACATTTCAATACTTTCACCTGAATATTTCAGTGCTCTAATTCAATTGTTGTAGCAGCTACTTTATAATTTTGCAATGTCCTAATTCAAAAGTTTCGGCTCTGATTCAGTTGTTACGGGAACTATTTGTGAATGTTGTTAGTGTTTTAGCTTAAATCATCAAATGTTTCAGTGCGTTCACTCAAATGTTTCGTGTTTTTGTCTGAATGTTTCAATGTTCTAGTCAATTGTTGCACCACCTATTTTTCAACATTGCAGTGCTCTAATTCAAATATTCGGTACTTTCACTCGAATGATTTCAATGCTCTAATTTAATTGTTACAACAACTACTTTTAATGTTGCAGTGATTACTTTTTTACGTTGCAGTGTTTATTTTTCAGTATCGTTGAAAAGTGTTGTACCTGAGCAACAATTTTGTTTTTGTCTCACTTGTCAGAAAATGTTGCATTATTTTTATTCCACACTTGAAATATTGCAACATTCTAGTTTAACATACTAGAACATCGTTTGATTTAGTACCATAGTTGCTATTGCAACATTTTTTTGCCATTTGGTGCAACTTTTAGTTTCAAATATGTAACATTTGTTTTATCCAACATTTTGTTTAACACATTTTGTTGAACACATCAGATGCCTAGTGCAGGCATGATTTTATCAAACCCGTTGTACAAGTTAATAAAACTTCAATACCTCATAATAACAACAACAACAATAATAATAATGCGGGCGCAAGCAGGAACGGTGGCTGCATCAAAGCATGAGCGGCGGCGGTGTGAAGCGACGACGGACATGTCGAGTCAGGTACATCTTCCTTATCGTTTATCCTTAATTGATTGGGAGTTCTAAGTGCTTGTCGAGTCCCTATTCCTCGAGCAGGGACGGGGACGGGGAGATTTCATCCCCATAGTCAAGAACGAGGATGGGTAGCAAGAAAATTTTAGGCTCTCGGTGACGGGAACAGGGAGTGGTTCCCCGATAGGGAATGATCCTGTTGCCAGCTCAAATCAAATCTGAGTCTAGAACGTATATGTGGATGCAGATGTGGCAATTTTTAATGGCATGCTTCACACATGGCCGCCACATGGGATTCTCTCCCTGTCCTCACTTTACCTCTCTCTTCATCTCTCCCTCCTCTATAAATCTCTCTCTCACGCACACACACCGGCGCCAGCCACCTCCCTCTTCGCTACTGGAGGCAGTCGGCCGCCGCCTCCCTCATATGATCTCAGCAGGGCGCTACCGAGGACGAGAAAATAGCGCAACGCAAGGCGGCACTCACTCCGACGGGGAGGAGATGGCGGCAAGCTCCTCCTCCATACAGACGTCGGCTTCACCCTCCTCCCCACACGGTCTTTCGCAGTCGCGATGCTGTCGAGCTCGCCCTTCCCACCTCCGTCGAGCGTCTGTGCTGACCACCTCTCTCCTTAATGATGCCGACACCCACCCTCCTCTCTCCCCACCGACGCCAGGGCCGCCCTTCCCCGTTCTCTTCACCACAACAACATTTTGGAGCTCTCCCTTTCTTCCTCTCCCGACGTCATCGCCCCTTTTGTAGAGGCAAACATGCTGCTGGAGTTGGGAAATGTGGTTGATCTCAGTGAAGGAGGCTAGTGCTCGCAAGTGGTACTTAGGAAAAAGGAAGCCTGCCCTAAGGGTGAGGAGGAGGAGGAGGAGGAGGAGGGGAACGCTCGCCACCAACGTGCAGCTGGGTCGGGCCACCATGGTTGCCACTGCTGCCTCCCCCTCATCCACTGCCAAACCGCCGAGAGAGATAGGGGAGAGAGGTGGAGCCGTGGAAGGAGAGAGATGGAATGATGTGGCAAACCACGTGGTTTTTATGTGGGACAAAACCACAATGACAGCATCTACATTAGTGAAAACCCCTTAAACCTGATCAAAAGAAATTTAATACTTAACTGATCGATCAAGTCTGATATTTCAGTTCAGAGCCAGCAACGATGGTCAAGAAACTAGTTTGGTATTTTTCCAAAATAAATTTCTGTGCTTCTCCGTGCATCTTCTCCCTGCTTTTTCGGAGCCCTGGACCCAGTTCAGGCACGCCACGGCCTCGCCTCGCACAGGCACAAAATCATCAGACCACCGGTGGCCTCGACCACCCTCGCCTTTCAAAAGAGGAGAGGAGAGGAGAAAAGAGAAGTTGTCCACTCCACCCAAAGCCAGGTGTGGCAGGAGACGGAGAGATTCCCAGCAAGCAGCAATGTCCGACGAGCCCAGGCGCGGGGCCGCGACGGTGAGCGCCCCCCAGCTAGCGCTCAGGGCCTCCTCCGAGGACCGCAAGCCGAGCGCCGCCTCGGGCTCCCCGCCGCCCGCCGCCTCGTCGCCGGCGACCGCGCACAAGATCCAGCTCAAGAGCGCCGACATGAAGGAGGAGATGCGGCAGGAGGCCTTCGACATCGCCCGCGTGGTATTAGGCTTCTCTTCGCCCTTCCTTTCCCCGTGCTCTTCTTGGATTTCTTGATTTGGTTTGCGCCCTCCTGAATCCTGATGGCTTGGCTCCCTGGTCTTCTGGGGGAAAAAAACTGGTTCTTTAGGCGTTCGATAAGCACACCATGGAGAAGGACATCGCCGAGTACATCAAGAAGGAATTCGACAAGAACCATGGCCCAACCTGGCACTGCATCGTTGGCCGCAACTTCGGTAAGGCTCTCTCTCCCCCTACCTTCTTCTTGGATGTAGCTTTGTGTCGGGTGCGCTGTGTGCTTTGGTTGGTTTCAGCGTGTGTTTTTATCAATGAGAGATTGAAGAGCGCATGGTAGATGCAGGGAAATGATCATAGCAAAATGAAGAAGGAAAAGAATGTTGATCAACATCGGTTGTTGTAACACGGTAGCCGTTATCACGAGGAATGGCTTTATGTGATTGATACTTGTTAATGTGTTTGGTCTGAGTATATTCCTTATGGCCCAGGAAGTGATGGATGATGCCTAGTTTTGGAAGGGGCAGATAGTGAATGCCATGTATGGCTGCCTAATCTATCCTTTAGATGACACATTGGCACATCTCTGAAGAGGTTCTTGGCTAGTTTGTATTATGTGTAATCAAATGGTTTGGATAATGGTAAACAAGGGCTAAGAACTAAATTGTTTTGCTGTCTTGTGAATGTCAGTTAATTCAAGGTAAGCTGGACCATAAAGCATGCAAAAGTAGTGATTCCTAGCTTGCAGGGCTCAATATCTGGAATATAAAGCTAATGCAAGTATGTCTCCTAGCTTGGCCCAGCCAGCTTGTCAACAGATTATTAACAGATTCAACTTAGCAAAGCTATTTTTCAATTTATTGCATTCATCAGTTGACAGATTTCATTTTTTTTGTTCAGCCTCTCTTGTATAGAACCAAATTTGAGTGAATCACACTGGAAGTCCTGGATTCTGAAGATGTGCCTTTACTTTACTTAATTAGTGATATATTATTTATTTTGCTATGTCCTTGATCCTAGTGCCACTGCCACCTTTGCCTGTCCTTTAGTGAGATGTAATGAAAATATGAGGTATTTTCTGTAGGCTTCCCGGCTGTCTAGGCATGCTATATCACCCAAAAAGTGAGTGCCATTCACATTATATGCCCTGCCATCTGAATGACTAACATCACATGCCATATCACTAGTTCATAACACCAATTCTGCAACTAGCATTAGTGCATTGCAGAAAGTTTAAGGACCACTTCAATCTTAATGCGATTAGCTCGACCAACATTAATAAAACAGGATTTGATTACATACAGACAGCTATCTTTGCATTTGTTGTGCTGCTTGGTTTCAATTATGTGGATCATTAGTCCTTATAAATGCAACAATCAAGGCATCAAATATTCATCATTTTTCTACTCTGTTCTCTACAGAATGGTGTCTTTTAATGCTCTAGGTGCTATATCCTTTTCATTGAGTTCTCGTGTGCTTCTTGACGATTTTTTTTTATTTGCATGTTGCAAACCCGGATATTTTGTGATTCAAAGTCACGCCAAGAATGTATGGAACAACAATGAACCTGTACTATTATAGAAAATTTTGATCATATACCAGTGCAATTTTGTTTCTTACACCATTCCTCATATGGACATTTTTTCTATTTTTCTTTGTAGTTATTACATTTAATGCATTATATACTTTATAGCTTCATTTTTCACTATAGCTTGTGGTATTTCAGAATGTCCACCCTTCGTCTAATTTCATGTCAGATGCACCAAATTATTTTACGGTGGCCAGAAATTTTCTCAAACATTCTTAATTGATCTGCATAGCAAATAATGACATTCCCCTCTTTCCTTACATTATGAGTTATGCAAGTCAAACACACATGATCAATTTGTTACTACACTCACCCTTTGATACGGCCCTTGACGCGGGTGAGACGAGATGTTATCGAAGCTAGCGCCTTGGCTGTTATCGGAGCCACCGCCTATGAGATCTACTCTCAATTTTGATTCATTCCATTGGATGTCAAAGAAAGATACAGGACCATCTTTTTTATAGGGATAAAAGACTTGGCCTCTAAGAAAGATATCTAACTAACCTTATCTTCTAACCAGCTGATCTTATCTAATCCAAACTAACCCCGAACTAACCCAATCATGTGCTACAGTAAACGCGTGAACAGTACGGGCCCGCGCTACAGTAACCGACGTGAATAGTGCCGCGCTACAGTGCCGCGCGCTGCATATCAATACTCCCCCTTCGAATCAACCTTGTCCTCAAGGTTGAAACGCTGACGTCCGAGGCTTTGACGTCGATGTTGAAGCTGCAGCGCGTCCCTATGCGCACGACGTAGCCGGTGATGATAGTGACGTCGTGGTCGCCGAGGGTGTGCTTGGTGTGGAGGAAGACGTGGAGTGACGAAGGGCCAGACGCAGTGAGGTCGCTCTGGCCGAACCTTCGCAACTGGTAGCAGCCCGGCGTTTACGTCGACACCTACTGCCTTGCTGGGCATGGCATCGGTCAGGGTCTCCTCACGTTGTTCAGTCTTGTCGTCGACGTTGGTGTTGCTGCCGTCGTCGCCGTCCTCGTGCTGCTCGGTGTCGTCGTCGACGTCGGTGTTGCCGATGTCGTCGTTGGTCCCGATCTCGGGGCGCGCGCTCGTGAGAGCTTGCGCTGCGTTGGCGTCGGACATCTCCTGCGCTGGATCGACAGGTGCCTCCATCGTCTTGTTGAACACCTTGACGAGCTCCTCGACCTTCTTGGCGAGGTCGTCGATCTTTGCCGCCAAGTTGGTGATGGGCGTCGTCAGCTGTGTCGCGCTAGCCTTGGCCTGCTCGGCAGCCCCGCAACTAAACGCCGGATGACGTCGGGCCGGTGCCACCTTCGCGATCCGGACATCTTCCTCGCGCTCTGCCTCACGCGCCAAGTATATGGCGTCAATAAGGTCACGCGGCCGAGCACGACGAACATCTCTTGCCGATGTCGCCAGTAGACCCGCGATGAAGGCATCGATCTCGTCTTCTCTCCTCATCCGCGGTGCGCGGCTAAGCAGCCGCTGGAACTCCTGAGCGTAGTCGTTGACGCGGCCTTCACCCTTTTTCGGATCCACGAGGTCACCGATGGATTGCTCCTTGTTGAGCCGCTCGTAGTAGAGGTCCGAACCGGGTGGGTCGAAAGCACGCCGCTCGAAGTACCAAGAGCGGAGCGCCATCCCGAGGGATTGCCCTGCTTTGATACCAAATTGTTACGTGCTAGATTAGCACGCAACGGGTACGGCCCTTGACGCGGGCTAAGCGGGCTGTTGTCGAAGCCAGTGCCTTTGGCTGTACGGAGCCACCGGCCGTTTATCGTTGGCAACGCCTTACTAAGAACTTGGTTTACTCATTGCTTCATTAATTAAGGATACAAAACCTTCCTTTTATAGGGGATGACCAACTTGGACGCTAAGAAAACACTTGGATCTGATCTAATCAAATCCCTAGAAAATAGCTAACAAGATGGAAAGGATAACAATCAAAAGATAAGGACTCAATAGTGATGGGACCCACGTGCTACAGTACCGCGGGTACTGTTCACGACGCTACAGTACCCACGCGGGTACTGGTCACATGAAAGGCTGGCCCGTATCATTGCTTCCCCCTGCGAATCAACCTTGTCCTCAAGGTTGAATTTCGGAGACCCATCTGATCTTGTGCATGCCAACCGAGGAGGTCGCCTCCTAGGCCACAGGTCACCGCGCATAGCCGCCTTCCATTTCCCCCGTGCGTACCCAAAGTGAATGAACACGGACAAAAGCTCGCACCACTCCATCTGCATGAAGTAGTGCGCCCGATCTTTGGTGGAAGAGGCCTCGAGATTGGAGATGTGATCTTCGATGGACGCCATGGCCGAAGGATCAGAGCAGGATCGATCGGCTCTGATACCAAATTGATACGGCCCTTGACGCAGGTGAGACGAGATGTTGTCGAAGCTAGCGCCTTGGCTGTTATCGGAGCCACCGCCTATGTGATCCACTCTCAATTTTGATTCATTCCATTGGATGTCAAAGAAAGATACAGGACCATCCTTTTTATAGGGATAAAAGACTTGGCCTCTAAGAAAGATATCTAACCTTATCTCCTAACCAACTGATCTTATCTAATCCAAACTAACCCCTAACTAACCCAATCATGTGCTACAGTAAACACGTGAACAGTATGGACCCGCGCTACAGTAACCAACGTGAATAGTGCCGCGCGCTACAGTACCGCGGGTGTATCACCCTTAAAGGACCAGGTGTATCATGAAACTAGGCCTTTTAACTGGCCACCTGTCTATGGATTCAACTGATCTCATCTATAGTTCTATACTTTTGTGGTATCTTCAGTACTTATGCTACCCTAATTGATACAATATCAGTTGCCAAATCACACCTCTGAAACTTTTAAATGATATCATGGTTCTACTTTGGCTCTAAAAGTGAGAAAGATTACCATTGATTCCTTCCCAAGTCAGGTAGGGAATGTAATATCATATGATCTTTTTCTACTAGCAGATTGGATTAGTTGATTAGATGAGAGTTAGCATCCATAGGATTTGATTGGTTAAACTGCTTGCAGTACATTTGGGAGCTTGGTTTACGTTTATCTGCTGCCTTCTTTACTCTATCTCCCTCCTTCCCTACAATCTCTTGGGCCTTGGTTTATGCTTATCTGCCACCTTCTTTACTCTCTCTCCTCTTGGGCCTTAGTTTGCTAAGGACCTGTTTAAAGGGGCTTCAACATCTGGAAACCGCCATGCAAACCACAACACTGGCACAGTCCCACTGTGTTTTGTTGTTGCAAAATGGTTTGGTCAAGAACGCACAGGGGTTCAGTCTGAGCGGTTGGTGCGCAGACGTTCAGACTGGACCTGAACTCAAGGAAGATCGTGCTGGGAAGGCCCTTGGTGAAGATGTCAGCGTACTGGGACGACGTCGGGACGTGCATCACACGAACATGTCCGAGGGCAACTCGCTCGCGGACGAAGTGAAGATCGAGCTTGACGTGTTTGGTGCGCTGATGCTGCACCAGGTTGGTGGAGAGGTAGACCGCGCTGACGTTGTCGCAGTAGACGAGGGTGGCCTTCTGGGGGGGAGAGGGGAACCTAGGAGCTAATGCTCTGATACCATGTAGAATGGTGAAATTGATTGATTGTATTGCCATTTGGGTATTGTATTCAGGGCATTTGAACTGTGTGATTTTGACATCCGCTCCCTAGTTTAATTCCCATATAATCTTTTAAATTTTACAATTTGAAATTAATAGATTGGTGGTTGTAAGCATTTGGCCATTATCATATGGCCCTTTCCTTTCATTAGCATGTAAAAAGAAAGAACTTTTGACTGTTCAAATTCCAGCAATAACTCTGTAATTGTAAATTAGCTCGTCTCTGACTGTACCTGATTCCAACTCATCATTCATATACTTCTGCAAGCATCACATCCTGAAGAATGTCGATGATTTGAAGCAACAAGTGTATTAGCATGCAATATGCGACAGCTAATGCGTTTTCTCCATCTCCTGCAGGTTCATACGTGACACATGAGACGAACTTCTTCGTGTATTTCTACATCGATGCTAAAGCCGTCTTGTTATTCAAATCTGGGTGACTGACACATGCCTCTGTTGGACTGCTGCCCTGTAAGCTGGAAACCGAGAATTCTGAGAGCCCGCGTGTTGATGTATCCGCCAAGGATAATTTTCAGTATTCCAGCAGCGTGAGATTAGATTGTGCCTGTCTTTTACACCTGATACACCTAGGTGTTGAGTGTTGTTGTCATTGCCTTGTTGTAACATGATTGCCAGAAAACTTGACATATACTCGCTCTGATATGCCTATGACCGTTTGGAGTTGTGGTTTTATGCTCACTGCTCGTCACAGTTCACACACGTTCATGAGATGTCCTCTCGAGCCTAAGCAGCTCAGCTGGGTCCCATGTGTCAGTGTCGACGTGAAGTTTGTTGGGTGCTTCTCTTCGGCCGAGCAGCGTACGCCTTCTCTTCCATATTTGACCCCAGCCCCCAGCGATTCAAGTGCAACGAGCCAATGACACAAGCCTAGCACCGTAGTAGCTCACAAGTCCAGAGAGCGCTCACAAGGGCAATGTGTATTCAACCAAAGTATTAAAAATGAATGAAAAATAAAATGTTTAAAGAGTTTGATTGCACGCATCCCAAAACAGTCTTTTTTTGGCTAGCGAGAGTAATTGGTTTCATATCCGTTTCATTAAAGCCCTTTTGTGTTGAAATTGTTTCCTAGTAGTCTTATCTCATTTAGGAAGCTTATCGAGTTGGTCTTGAGAGGTACTACCTCTATGTCCAAATTCATAGCTAGAAGAGCACTCTTTTTGGGACGGAGGTAGTAGGTCCGTTTTGTCTAACTAGTACTCTAGAGCCTTTTGTTTAACTTGTACTCTAGAGCCTTGAGATGTGCATTCAACTGAGAAAAAACAAACTCGATAAGCAAAAAAGATTGCCTTCCTGCAGAAATGCACCATATAAGCATATAAGTAAACAATTTTGACACTAACATAAGTTTGATACCAATAGCTTAATTTTATGGATCCAACTGTGACGAGGATAAAGAGCTAGACGACTATGCAAGTCAAACATCCTCATTAGCAACGATGGGTCGAATGACAACCTACATCCTCATCGATAGTAGTACGTGATGTGACAGTGGTTGGCAACGGTGACACTGCTCATAGGTGCGTATTGATCGAATAATAGAGGAAGGGAAGAGAGGTTGACTATATATGGGTTATTTTATGTCTTGATTTGCTAAAATTTATTAAAAATTTGAAAAATTATATATTTAAGACTTAGCGATTGTTGGTACACAATCTGTTAGACTCCAATGGTAGCATCTTATACATCAATTAGCATGCCATGTAGGATTTTTTTTGGTGATGTGGTAGTGGTAGGGAATTAATAGGAGAGGTAAAAGTTGTATCTTATCTAAGATACTCCCTTTGTTTTTTTATATACGGCATATAGTTTGAATAGTCTTGTTTACATATATAGGATGTGCATGTGAATTTATTGATCTTTTTTCTTGTCTACCTTTATTTATTTCACAATCCTCTCTCATGCATTTATAAATTACTTTTATATGATGTTCTATCTCATATTTCTAACACATTTATAACAGGGTAGCATGATCCTTTTTTACTTTCTCTTGATTTCATAACTTTTAAATCTATGTACCCATTCAAAATATGCCTTCTATAAAAAACAGGGGAAGTGCCACTTTGGCACAGTATCCAAAACATTGAATATTGTGTTGACTTCTTTTCTCTCTTGCCTTGAAATCCTAAGAAACAACCATAAGATACGTTGCATTAGAGATGATGTTTCTACACAATATCTTATTACTCTTTGGAAAAAGTCCATTTTACATATCTGAACTATCAACAAAGTCCACTTAACCCTACAAACTATAAAAATGGTCCATTTCACATACCTCAGCTATCAAAACCAGAACAAACATTAACATATGACGGTTTTAAAGATGATTTTTCAATTTTCTAATTTAAATAAAACCATTTTACAACCTCAAATTATTAATAAAATTTAAAATAAGTCCAATGAACCTCCTAAACATAAAAAAAACACATGGATATTTTTCAATCAATTTTTTAATATTCTTTTACAGTTTTAAGGTTCATTCAAATTTTTAAAAATTAATTCAGAAGTGGATCGAATTGTGGTATCCTTTTTATCGTTGCTTGAAAAAATAATTCAGAAGTGTACAATGGAGTTATTCAAATTATAAATGGCAAAATCTTCTTTAAAATCACCATAAGTTGATGTTTGCTCTGGTTTTCTTAGTTGAGGTATGTAAAATGGACCATTTTATAGTTTGGGGGTTAAGTGCACTTCATCGATAGTTCAGGGATGTGAAATGAACTTATTCCTTACTCTTTTACTGATATGGCAATTTAGAAAATAGCAATACAAAACAATGCATTAGGAGCAGTCTTATGCCATGTTTGTTTGAGTTTCTAGCTAGCTTATAGCCCCCAGAAGCCAGAAGCCCAAACAAACAACCAGCTCTTACAACCCCCTTCCGACAAGGCAAAAGCCCCTAAAAACCTAAATTGTACCGTGACCTGAGAAACAAGTCCTGGGTGGCTTTTCTAGCTTTTGCATGTAAAAACTACCTTCTAAGAGTCAAAAGTCATAAACGGCTTTTAGAGAAGCTGCAACTCAAACAAACATGACCATAGACTCAAAACTCAAAGTCACGTATCCTGGAGCGACACCAAAAATGAAAGGTAAATAATTAATTTTCCCTTCAAAACTTGCAAAACAGAAAATTTAATATTTTCTGAATCTGTTTGTCTGAAATTTTGAAACCACTTGCTTGAAGTGCAGTTTCAAGTCGAGCATTAGTGTTGATTAGGGAAATAAAAAACTTTTCAGCCTCTCCTGCCATGCACAAGAGGAAAGTAGACAGTGCCTATGTTATCGGCTGTTTACAATGTGCACGAAGTGCCTCCGCAATTTTAAATTAGACGTTTTTGGTCTTGTTTTCCTCTGTCTTTGTAAAGTTAAAGATAAGTTAACTTAGATAAGACAAAATTAATGAAATTGATTTGTCCTATGTTAAATTTTTAAAACTTTATCCATAAATTTTTTTAAACTATTTAGATTGAGCATATAATAATCATACACATTCATACAAAAATGCTTTCTTAACATTATAATTTATTTATATTTATAAATAAATTGTAAGAGCATCCCAACAACCCCTTTATATCTTCCTCTAAAACACTACTTATGTCTTAGTGAATATAGTATTTTAGAGGGAGATATACATGGGCTTTTAGGAAATGCTCTAAGAGGTTTTAGCGGTAAAATTTACCTTTTAATGACCGTAACAATATCAAAACGAACAATATTATAAAACATAGGAAGTACCTCAAAATATTCCCCCCGCATATTTCACACAGAATTTTGGCCTTCCAAGTATGGCCCTATTGGGCATCTCCACCAGAGACTTGCACACTTTAAAACACTATTTATTATACACTCTATTCACACCTTTAACATTTCTTCATACTTTATACTACATTATAAAAATTTCTTTTCTCTAACACTTTATTTTACAGTTTCTGCTTCGGATGCTATGGCCATGGGCTATTGATGCTATGGCCATGGGCTATGGTTTAGAATGGATATTGATGTGTATGTCACTTGATTCCTGGACGTTTTTAACCAGCTGTTGCTGGCTGCTAGGAGTATCTCTCTACTCGAGCCCAGTAG
The DNA here is from genome assembly GCA_005191435.1 of Raddia distichophylla. NCBI lineage: Eukaryota > Viridiplantae > Streptophyta > Magnoliopsida > Poales > Poaceae > Raddia > Raddia distichophylla. Next base: position 85,315 of record SPJY01033140.1, on the reverse strand, counting down.
TAATTTTTTAGGAAAAAAACTGTAAAAAACCTGCGGGTATCTATCTTCTCGGTCCTCGAGCCCACGCGGATGCACCAGCCAACTGTTGATTTCTAGGAATTTCTTTTGGCCGGCTGGTACAGTTCTAGATAGTGAGCTGCACGTGGCACGGTTAAAAAAAAATCAATAAATAGTACAAAGACGTGTTTAGGTCATTCTCGGTCGACGCGTGGTTGTTCTTCCAACATGCCAGAATTGGAGTGTGGACACGTAGTGTCGATAGATATCTGCCCATCGCTAAGGCTAAATGGGCCGCTGTCTCGAATTACCTCCCCTTCCAACGTTTTTGTGATTTATGAGCCAGCTAAAGTAGCCAGCCCACGATTATGGTTCAACATGTATCATGATGGGCCTTTCGTGATGAACTATGCTTTGCTCAAGGATGTCATGCCGCATTTGCACACGTGGCGTGTCCGCGTCAAGTTGGTACGGTTCACTATATTTTCCGTTGCTGATGTCTCTCCGGCCAACCAGCCCTTGTATATGGTCATGGTGGACAAGCAGTTATGTGGATTTCCTGCTTTGGTGTCTCCGTCTTTATTTTTCCACGGCCAATTTTTTGTTATCCCTATATGACTCTAGGGAGGATCCATGCATGCCCGAGTTCCATTCGAATGCCAGCATAGTCTAGGTGCAACACTAGCAGAGGAGGGCCGGTATTTGTTACGTCTATCGTTTCCTGGTCGCCGCCACAAAGGCCACATACAAGATAGTTACTTTACCGCTTATGGCCAAATTCACTAGGTTCACGACGATCACACCCATCGCGCCGTCGCCCCAAGATTTCCCACTCTATGTATGGACACTCCATCCCTTTGAGGAGCTCTCATCGAACAATGACAATTTCACCTTCTTATCAAGTTTGTTTCTTTCGTATATCGTTGCTCTGTACATTCGGCAAATTGTCCATTGTGAATTCAAATACTAGGGCGATACTAAAAGAAAGAGTTTAAGCTGTTTATATGGACATCTAGATGTTTTAGGAATAGTAAGCTATGTTCGACCGAGCAGAATTACAGAAGCAAGGGGCGCTGATACCGATGTTCGTGACATAGAAATCATAGACAATAGGTTTGTTATGTTGTAGCCTCCTAGATTAATCTTTTTTTTTGTTGTATGTCTCATGTGTTAACGCTGTGTCTTTCGGTTTTTCATACGTGCAACGATAGGGAAACTTTTCAATTCACCTTATGGGGAGCCGCTGATAATGAATCCAGCAACGTTGTTCTTCCCATGATTGAACAGGATGACCACGCGCCCATTGTCGTCGTTGGCGTAGTGGTCAAAACACATACTCCTGTTAGTCTGATTATGGGCGCAATCACAATGAACTCTCCTACTCACTGTCGTAATCATCATCCAGAGAACCACCGGCACACTCGGTGGTACTTCTTTGTGAGATCGCGTTTCGTCCCGCCGGTCCTCCTTCAGTCAGCAAAAACACGCTTATGACCCGTTAAACTAACGAACACACAATTCGTATTGACATTCACCACCATATCTACATATCACGTAAACCGTAGTTACGGCCATCGTTTCGCTCAGCGCGCAGACTCAGCTGGTTCCTACAATCTTAACTGAAGTCTCCTTGTTAACCCTAGTTCTTTTCCGTGGCGATTTAACAATTTTTTCATCAAAAACCATCGATTACTCAGAAAAACTAGATGGTAAACCATCTCCGAACATAAACAAGTGAGGTTTTTTTTATTGAATTGTGAACCCAACCCACAATTTTGCTGCTCTATTTAATAGCATCCCGTTAAGTGCCCATGTATTCTGATAAGGGAAATTGGCTATAGAATAGTGCAAATTGATGGCTTAAGTCATGAAAACCCTACCTTTTTAGGTATAGGCAAATAACGATATAATTTAAAAGTTGAAACCTATTATTTTATCACGCTATTCGCACACGGTTTTAGCTTAAAATATTTAGAAAATATATAAAAAACATAAAAGATTAAAAATGTAGGTGCTAAATACAAGTGTATTCAACTTCTTAAATTGTGGGGTCCATAAACTAGGTTGTGAAATACCCTTAAAGTGTATTCAACTTCTTAAATTGTGGGGTTCATGTTTGATGGAAATGACGGGTCAGACAGTATGGGCTTTGGTCCCCTAATGCTGACAGAAGGTGAGAGATCCTTAGTTGAGCGCGTACAGCAAGAGCTAAAACATGAGCTTAAACAAGTAAAGTTGTAGCCTTCAAAATTTCAGTTGTTAGCAGCTCCTATCTAAACTCTAAATAAACATCCCAAAATTAATTATGTATTATTTGTATCTATGTGTTGTTATGTGATGTTGTATGGATTTAATTATGTATTATTTGTATCCATATGCTGTTATGTATCTTGTGTTGGATGATATTTGACGTTGGACATAAGTTTGTGATGATATGAATATCTGTGAATTTTTTGTGATTTTTGTGAATTTTATGTGATTTTTTGTGAATAAAACAGCACCCTGTTTTTTTATTAAAAAATAGTAATTTCGTCGGCTTTGGCCGACGAAATTACACGCCACGTCAGCCAAACCCACCTTTTTGCAGCCCATTTCCTTGCTGATGTGTCCATTAATTTCGTCGGCCAAAACCGACGAAATTAAAAGCCACGTCAGCGCCACTGCGTTCGGTTCTGTCCGCTGACGTGGCCTGTAATTTCGTCGGCTTCGGCCGACGAAATTAGTTGACACGTCAGCATTTCAACTGGAACGCAGACTATCGGATTGTAATTTCATCGGCCTCCGAAACCGACGAAATTAACTTTAATTTCGTCGGCAACCGACGAAAAGTGCTGTAATTTCGTCTGTTTTTTTTCGTCGGGCTAATTTCGTCGGCAAACCAACGAAAATAAGTCAATTTCGTCGGTTTTGACCCTATTTTCGTCGGTTTGTGGCCGACGAAATTATATCGGTTTCCTGTAGTGTGTGTCTATACCTAATATCCCTGATGTTTCTAATTCCCAAAACAGAACTTTAGAGATGGAAAAAATCTCTACAACTAATAATCGGCGATGATGGTGCATATACCTCGATGCAGTCGAGCAGACACAGTGGAATGCCGTTTGATATTATTTCAATTCGTAACAAATTCAGCACATGCATTCAGTTAGTGCTGGAAAACATGTTCCACGATTTGATTGGTCTTTGTCGACCGCCCGCATAGGGTTATATATATAGTTTGTTTCACCCTTAAAGTTCAAGGGTTGTCCAGCAAAAAAAACACTTGAAAACAGGTAAAAAATGAACAAGATCAAATTCCAAATGAGAAAGGTTTTGACAACTCACGTCCGTAGTCACCAGATCTCAGACTGGATTGCTGCACTCATATATTGGGCTTAACATACATAGGGTACTCCTTAGTACGATGCCAAGCCTCAGGCTATAACCCACCTAGCCATAGGCCTAAAGCCGCCCTTGTCGACAGGAGACTTCATGGCATTGATGAGGGGCAGGAACTCAAACTAGTGCAACTAGCAAGGTTTGTGTCAAGACTTTGATTGGAGAAGACCTCCGCTGATAGAGTACCTAAGACATGGAACTTCGCACAAACCACACGAGCAATATATGTATACACATTTAGTGAATCTTATGCTCGAAGCACACAAGCACCATGTGTCAAATTCTCTCTTTCTACCAATGCACGTGGTGTTCTTCAAGTAAAGGAAAGAAGCCTCACAGGAAGGTGGAGGTGTGGAGCATGTAACGATGACGAAGAGCAAGCCACTTGCTTGCTGAGGTAAGCGCTTTGATGACACCAGCGAACGATGGTCGAATCCCCAACATATATGAGGTAGCGAAGTGGATCCTGGCAATCCGCCACATGATGTTTCAAAGAAAGATACCTAAAACATTTGCCATAACGCCGGGAAGGAGTTTGTAGGGCACTTCGACGTCGTGTCCATGCTGATAAACCTTGACCCAAATCTCGTCATCAACCACAGCCGTGGATCCTGCCTCGCTACCGATGGTGAAGGGTGGGACACATGACATTGAGCTAGCATCACAAGAAGCTGGGACGGTGGAAGTGTGTGGAGATTGGCATTGACGGTGGTCGAGCCTTTCCGGGCACCTTGCACATCCGCAATGGCCCCGAGGATGGCCAAGCTACGTACGTGCATATTCACTTCAGTCTTAGAAACGTTACGTCCACAGCTGGAATTAATTAACCGTCAAACTTTGTTTAGCCCAAGATGTAATGTATCACAGAACTAATTTTTATTGATTATAAGTAATATTGTTGTTTAAACTATTTCGGAATATTTATGTAATTTTAACTAACAAGTTCCTCCTTTGAAATCTAACTGAAGATCTAAGTAAGTTATTTGATAGAAACTTTATTTTCCAAAATGTCAGATATATTGTTTACCACGTTCGTTGTAACATGAACTTAGGAAGCAGCGCGTTAGTTATCACTAGGAGTACTTAAGAGTAACAGTGAAACCGTATCCAGAACACTATTCATATCATATGTATAGCCAGGTGAGCCAGCCTACTATACTGCATTTTATGTTGGTGTGCTGTCATGCACGAATTAAAGAGGTCCTCAAAGAGCCAGGTTGCCGTCGGTTTAAGTTACTCGATCGAGGAAATTAACGGGAGTTAACGGAGCCACCACACGTTAATTAAAGAAATTCTCGTATAAATAAAAATAATAACGATGGATCACATTATATTGACATGGATTAAAATAAAAATATTTGAAATTCATAATTAAAAATAATAAAAGAGTTAATGTTAGATTAAAAAGAAAGACTCCATATTAGCTCAAACAAAAATTAAGGCCCTGTTCTTTTGAGCTAATCTGAATGGCTGAACAGCTGAACGGCTAAAATGACTAAACTTCGAGAGCTTCTAGAGATAGTCTCGAGATTCGAATCCATTTCGTTTGGCTTGCTTTTTAAAACGTTAGGACCCACATTTGAAACAACAAAAAAAACAGACTCAAAAAACTCAAAGCATATGTCTTTTTAAAACGTAAGTAAGTCATTAAGCTGTTAAGCCTTTAAGCTATTAAGCTGAAAAGAACTGGGTCTAAAACTTTGGAATAAATAACAAAAAATAAGAATCCATGCATGTCGGATTAATAGAAAGAAACCATATCCACAACAATTATTTTTTTTGCAGAAGGGGGAGGACCCCGATTTCCATTACCACTGGAATAACGGAAACAATATCCTTATAATAGGAGCTAGATTAACCATAACCAGGACAGAATACTAAAACGAAGGAACGCCTTACGATCAGTGTCCTCACCAATCGAAAGCGTTTTACATCCAACCACAACCACAGTCTATCGCTTACAAGTAGCAAGACACAGACATAGCAACAAGGTCTCAGATAACACCAAAACGTCCAAAAAAAAGATGCAAAAGTATCAGAGTGAGGGCCATCAGTTCTTCTTATCCTCATCCATCCTCCTTTTCTTGGGCTGGCTGTCCCTGCTATCCTGGTATTCTTTGATAACTTGAAAGATTCTTGCTACTCCCAGTTCAATCAACTCCTTGTCATCCGACTTCAGGAGACCTCTGATTTCTTGATGATGAACCCCTTCAAATCGTAATGGTTGACCACCATCATGGATGGGCATCTCCTCTTGTTGCACCGTCTTATCCTCGTCCTCGACTTGATTTGCACGCCCGCTCTCCCAATCATTGATTCTTTCTGGATCCATCTCAGCTCTATGCGCCCATCTTCCTTCAGATCCCCCATTCTTGGCCAGCTTCTTACCCTCCCATCCATCAGATTTCTGGTTCTCCAGAGCCTCTCGATCTGGACGCTCTCGATCCAGAATAGGCATTTGATTCTCACTAGATCCTTCTCTCAGAATCTCCCCACGATTTGGCAGATGAGCTTGATGTTGGCTACGAGTCCAGGAGAAGGGGCCTCGCCCTCCGCCTCGACCAACACCACCTCTGGGAAACCATCATATCTACCGCCGCCAAAACGCACCCCCCATCCTCTCCCCCGATCCGCCATAGGAGACTTCACCGAAGAACTCACCACCTCTGCATAGGTTCGCCGCCCTCTCACCGACGAAACCCTAGGAGAAGCAGGGAGATCAGGGAAGAGTTTTTTTTGCCTCACCTTGTGCCAAACATGCGAAAAGATAACACCAAGTGAAAGCAGATTTCCTTTGGTGCCCTCGATTTCCAGGGGCAAATCCGAGTTTTCGCCATGAGAGACGCGCGAGCTCTCTCTCTCCTGCGTCATTCCCACCAGGACCGATTGATCCCACCAGGACGGATGCGTCTTCTGATTGGAAGTTTTGAAATGTTGATGCATCCACAACAATTATAAATAAAACAATTTAAAATAAAAAAAGAAATAAGAGTGCATGACATATTAATAGACACATTCCATATCAGCTATAAATGCAAATAGAAATTACATAAATAAAAATAAAAATAAAAATAAGAGTTCATGTCGGTTTAATATAAAGAGTTCGTATCGGTTACAATTTAAAATAAAATTACATAGAAATGAATAAAAAAGTAAGTTCATAATCGGCCATGCTGTTTCTTTCTGCCTTTTCGTAGCACGCAAGTGATGTACACTGTACAGCATGCGAATGTGTGAAATATACGTGTATATACGTTGCTTCTTCCAGCAGGTCCCATGCTTGCATGCATCCATGCATGTACTGGAGATATACGTTAGCCCCTGTCACTCGATCTGTCCGCGCAATGAGCTATCGCAAATTGGCGATGGTGTACTCACAATGAAATTGGTATCTAGCTACGTACCGATCGATTCGTGTTGACATGCTGAGTCACAACGCATATATATACATGTAACAGATCGAGCATTGATCGATCGGTGAGCACGTACGTTGGGACGAAGCGTAGCGTAGCTACACCGATCGATCAATAAACGTAGGAGTAGGACACGATCATTCATACGAGTAAGGGCTCCTAGATATTGTGGAGTTCTAGTCCTAGTACGCACGTGCTGGACCATACATACTAGGAGGGGAGAGCGAGCGTCGTTTCACATGAATGAATGAACTGAACGTTGGACCAGCCGCCCTCTGATTCACCGGCCGGCGGTGGCTCTTAATTTAGTATAAGCATGTTTCTTAAACTTTTTTTTTTATGGTTTGGTGTGTTAAATAGATAAACTGGCTGAGCCGCGCTGGGTTGAATGTTAAGCTAGATTTTAACAGATTTTTAAATATTTATTCATATTTATTATTTGAAAGAGTTTTTGTGAGTTAAATTATTCACTATGTTCGGACGTTCGATTCGGGGAAAAAAATCATACGTTTGTTTCGAACATAGGCAACTTGTTCCTAACATATAAAATGTACTGCTAGAACGTACATAATGTAATACTGAAACAATTGGTTGTGAATGTTTTGCGGATATGGAACATCCACATGAAGTCATCAAATAAGCAAAAAAACAACAACTTTTGAACAGGCTAATAGTAAATCTATTGTAAAATGCCATAAAAGATGACGAGAGAAACTGACGAAACATGTTGAAACATAGTTGACCAATGTTGGAATATGTTAAAAAACGTTAGTACATAAAAAACAAGAATATACTAATAGTACCGATGGAACACACCAAAAACTGGTGAAAACATCAAGTTCTGTAGTGAATCTTCAACGACCCCAATACAAGGCTACATACTCCATGAGGAAAAAAAACCGTTTCGACAAGTAAACTCGAATGTTCTATATGTATAAATGTGATGTTCTAAGAACAAAAATCGTTACGCACTTCATCTTCTTTCGATGCATATCGTAGAAACCCTTTCTTTAAGGGTATAACACCACAGACGTCATTCACACTGCCTCGTGAGCACAATACCCTTCTAATGGAGTACAAGCACTAAGAAATCAAATTAATGTAGCTTTCGATCAAGCTGTGGATGGAAGGCGAACGTGTCTGTTCATTTGTAGAGCTGGAACCTTATAAATTCCAAGGAGTAAATAAAGCTGACGCGGTCCGAAGATTCAACAACTGAGCTGGTCCGTACTCTTTTTCCCCCTCTTTTGTACCGTCTCCAAAATATAACATCTAAAATAGTTTGGACGCTTATAAAGAACTCCGTAAAACTAAACTGTATTAATAAATGTCTAACAGTTTAATTAGACAACAATTGTCTATATCCGCCAAGTGATATTCCATACATTATCTAGGTTATCCTTTGCTATATTGCACAGTCCCAGGCTACCAAATTTCCAATATTAATTGGTTACATGGCTTATTACGATACTAATTGGTTATATGTCCTATTAACTACAAACTTTTTAGTTTGCTGCTAAGGGCTGTTTGGTTTGTTGCCACATCTAGCCACGTCAAAGCTAGACATGTTTGACCGAGTTAGGCTCGCGTTTCGTTCGTTGCCACATTTGTCAGGTTCACGGGTCATAGGCTCATTTTTTTTTGCCACACTTTGATACAAGTGTGGCGCCTAATTTAACCGCCACAAAAAGTGTGGCTAGCCACACTTGGCTGAGTTTAGGTGTGGCATAGTTAGGCACCAATCAAATAGGCCCTAAATCTGCAACTAAGTTTAGGCGCCACAGTTTTTATGCCTGGTGTTTGGTTCACGCTACAATTGTGACTTACCATAATTTCTTAGCCATTGAACCCACGAAACATAAATTGATTTTTCTTTGCCACACTTTGCCTAAGATGTACTCCCTCCGTCCCAAATTATAGGTCGTTTGACTTTTTCAACACTAAGTTTGACCGGCTCGTCTTATTCAAAAAATTTGCAAAAATTTAAAAAATTCCAACTCATACTTAAAGTATATTATATGCTAAACGAAATCATAGTAAAAATAAATAATAATTTCAAATTTTTTTAAAAAAGACGAGCCGGTCAAACTTGGTGTCAAAAAAGTCAAACGAACTATAATTTGGGACGGAGGGAGTAGTAGTGATTTTTTAATCCACAAAAATGTGACGTTACACTTGACTAAGATTCGGTTAGACAAAGCGTTAGAGCATCCGTAGCAGGCACTCTATAATACTGTAGCTCTGAATAGAGTGTCTGATGTCAGAAAGGAATCTTTTAAAGTGCAGTGTAAAGTCTGAAGGAAATTTAGAGGAAAGGATAGAGGGAGTAGCTAATAGTGAAATAGAGGGTGGGGATAGAGTAGCAGATGTGGATGCTCTTACACCGACCAAACCAAACAGGCCCTGATTGTGTGCCGAGTGCCGACACAAGGCCATCTGTTGCGCAACAGAAGATGCCCCCCCTCACTGGCAGGTGGGGTGCCTCTGGAGGAGGACCTACCTGCAGAGACAAGGGCCGACGAGCGCGCTGCCACGTTGGCGTTCGTTCGCGGGTGGAGCGGGTCCGTCCGTGGTGGGTCAAACCCAAGATCCGGCAAACGCGGGCGTGTCCCAGTGCCGGGTGGACCCCGCGATGGGACGTGGCACGTCACGCGGCATCACGTCAACTCCAGGAGACACCCCTCGTGTGCATGATTGGCTCTCTGCCCCCCGGGACCCACCTGCCCGATCAATTTTCCTTCGCATCAGACGCTTTCACATGTAGCGAGAGCGGCACCCTTTTTCCCCTGCGCTTTAATTATCTCCTTATACATTTTTTGAAATACAAATACTCTTGCCTTTTACTCCCTCCGGTTCTCAAATAATAGACGTTTTGGACATTGACACGATCTCCAAAAAGCAACTTTGACCATAGAAAACCATTATAATTTATTTACAAAATGCACTAAAACTATAATATTATGAAAGTTCTTTTCGAGAATAAAGCGGAAAAGGCAGCTGCCTTTTTATGATAGTGGGCCTGGGCCGTGGCCGTTAGAATCTCGAGGGTTTGGGTTTAGAAACGGTCCCAGACTCCCAGTTTATGATGCTAAACCGGAAAGAACTCAACTCAATGGACAAAAAATGTATAGGTGTTTGATTTATATGACCGCTTCAGAAGAATTTTGTAGTGAGGTATCCAACAATGAACTCGTTTCTTATTATTAATACAGGAATTGGTTGTAAGTAGCGTAATAAACAGTGAAAAATAGAAGTTAAATATATAAGTGGTACGGATTGAAAAAATAAGCTCATTGTTTCTTAGATAAGAAAAAGACGTTCTATGCTATATTGGATTGGTTTTTTCGTGTGACGCACAGTAAAGAGTGGTTTATACTTTGTACAAGACTGGTGATTTATTTGAGCGGTGACATGTGGCCGCGACTCGGGTAGCCTAGTGTGATTATGCTAATCGGGAAGAGACTCCAATAGTCAGAGCCTCGTAGACATAGATAATTATGCTGAACGACGTGATGTCATCAAAAATAATACGTGACGATTAAAATTGTAACAAATACGGTGACATTTTTTACTTGCAAGCATAAGAGCATCCCCATCTCACCCCTAAAAAAGGTCTCTACTTCAAAAATTTTCAAATGCATTAGGAGGGAATTTGATCCATGTGAGTAGCAGTTTGCACTGTAGCAGTTACTGTAGCAATGGAGAAAAATTTGATACCTCTGCTGGGGATGCTCTAAGTAGTTTACAGGGAATTAATGATAGCATCACAAGATCCCTTTATGTGCCAGCGCATCAAACCGGTGCGGAGACTCAAGCGATCTGATGCGTGGTGTGGCGTCATGCCGTGTTAAAAGAGAGCCACGCGTTGACAGATAGATTCATTTGGCTTACAGCTAGATCTGCGTCCCACCATTTTTGGTGCTTAATTATAAATTATATATCTTCTCATACTAATACTTAAATTACCACTCTAGCTTAACAATATGATTAATGGTACCTCTACATAGGTGCCAAATTGGCGTGATCGATTAACGGTGAATATATCTGTCAGAATGAATTTTTTTTATAGAAAAAGTAGCTAGTGGCACATGTCAATGTCAATTTAAAAAAGGCTGAATCTTCGTGTCTCCAATCTCCATCGATTAGGTCACCCACCTCGCCGCCAGGAGCTCTGTATTTTGTCTTTAGCACCCCAATTAATCACTCAGCAGGCTCTTTAATTTGGTATAATCAAATTAGCCCAATTAATTAAGTGTACGATATAGATTAATCCAACGAGTCGCCCTCGATCGATCGCGCGCGTCCAAATTATAAATAATTAATGATTAAAATATATGACAGCCGTTAAAGTTCTAAAAGTTAAACTACTAATATTTTTTAAAAAAATGTACGTATAAAAATTATATGTGTAGTCCTCTTTTCAACAATATTATAAAAAATTATCTTAAAAGCCTCTACTTTCGATCAATTATCAAAAGACTCACTGTCACCCTACAAGTGAGTAGGGTTCCAATGACCCCCTTAGAGCATCCACATCTGCTACTCTATCCCCACCCTCTATTTTACTATTAGAGTGTCCCTCTATCCTTCCCTCTAAATTTTCTTCAGACTTTACACTGCACTCTAAAAGATTCCTTTCTAACATCAGACACTTTATCCAGAACTACAGTATTATAGAGTGCCTGCTACGGATGCTCTTAGATGGTTAAAATCCCTGCCATGTGCGCCACATGCATTTTCTTTCCATTTTATTTTTTCTTTTCATTTTTAGGATATTTTTTCCTTTTTATTCTCTGTTGTGAACCAGTTTAGCTAGCTACACTGAATAAAATAAAAGGAAAAAGATAAAATAAGATAAAAATGGAAACAAAATGCACGCGATGCTGACATGGCTAGAAAACCTGCTAAGAGCATCCCCAGGAGGCTCTCCATCAGTGGCCGCTATTGCTACAGTAATTCGCGAATCTCCCGCGCAGTGCGCTGCTCCTCTCAAGCCTGCGTGCTCCCCGCCTTTCTCAGTTCAAAAATTTTTGGAATAGGGGGTCATTTGATGAGGCTGCTGGCCATGCTCTAAGGGGTATTACCAACCAAAATCATTTATAGAAGGTATCTAGATGCAAATTAAGTTGTAGGGTTGGGTCTATAGATAATCGATTAAAACTATTTTCCCCCTTTTTATTCCCTGTGGTGGACCGGTTTGGCCAGGTACACTGAATAAAATAAAAGGAAGAAAAAGATAAGATAAGATAAAAATGGAAACAAAATGCACGCGACGCTAACATGACAAGGAAACCGGCTAAGGGGTAGGAGTATTAGACAACCAAAATCATTTATAAAAGGTATTTAGATGCAAACTAAGCTGTATGGGGTCTATAGATAATCGATGAAAACTAATAGGCTTTCAAGATATTTTCCTATAATATAATAATTTTATCTATTTTTAAAAAATAGTTATAGTAGTAATTAGTTGCAAAGTTGTATTTTAAGACCGTACATAAAAACATGAAACCTAGATAAAATCGTCGAATGTTTGCAATTGACGGGGGTAGTAATTAACATCGCAGATAGAAAGTGAGAGCACGACGAAGATCGAAGGAAAAACTAGTTTAGCTCGTGATGACCCGTGAGTCATAAATTAGCTAGCTAGCTACATATATCGCGCAAAATTTACACAAACTAAATACCATGGAAGCATCCATCGATCAATCACCTACAAGATCAAGGCTATATGATCGATGTTTATAATAATTGATATGCGTGGTTTCATCGATTCGTTCGCATGCATGCGTGTCGACCGTCATCATTATCGTCATGCATGTAAATGGTAGCAACTAGCGAGTAGTTTTGCGGATGGAAGCTAGCTGGCTGGTCTCACAATGTTTCATTTCGTATTTTTCAATGATAATATGAGTTCTTTTGATAATGAAAAAACTCATCATGCATGGCCTATTAGATTCAACCTGAACAGTTCGGATGTATTGAGGTGTAACTCCCCTCTTTCATAAACAGTTAAGATGTATTGAGGTGGAGCTTCCCTCTCCCAGTTATGCACTTATGTGTAAAACCATGATGATTGTTTCTTCATGTTTCCATGTTTTAGTTGGACCACCGAGATGAGATTCAAGGATTAAGAATGGTTGTTTGTATTTGTGCATCTAGAACACTTTTGCACCAGATACTTTGCCCTCATTTTATGCCTACATTATTTAAATGACATGTGTTACTTCATGACTCGATTCAGCCCAAACTATAAACTACTAGTCTACAGTATATCATATGTTGTACTTCGAGAGAACCAGCATGCCATGTCAGCAAGTTACATTAAAACATGGTTAGGGGTTATTAGTCGCCAATGGTAGCCTTTTGTGGTTTGTTAGATAAAAAATTGACTCACGTGGATTATTAGATATAAAGGTAATCAATCTGAAAGTTATAAAATAAAATCCCTAAAAATGAAAAGATCCCACACATGATGAGACAGCCGAGATCGATGTAGAGGCTACACTACATTCCCCTCAAGGCCACAACCCATTCCTCTTCTCCTAGGCTTCTTTCACCGGCGTATGGGCCAGAAGGCCCAGAGCACCGTCGCCGCCATGGTAAGTGTCTACGATTGATGGACCTGTTCATTCCATTTCGAACTTTGTGCATCGTAGCACCTGTTCTAACAGTATTACAAGATCTTACTCAAAATACAAATTTGACCATACAAATATATTTATAGAATTCATAAATATATGATATTGTGAAAGCATTTTTAAATACAAATTTATATGTACGGTTTTTATGTGCACGATCCAAATAGTTTAAAATATTTTTATGGACAAAGCTAAAATGTTAACATTATGGAACTGGAGGGAATACATCTTTTCTTTAAAAATAATTGTAGTATACCTTGAAGAATGCGTGCATGGTTCTTTCGTAACATTCTATGAGGAGACAAGTTATTCGGCTTTGTTTAGCGGTTAGCAAAGCATTTCTGATTCGGTACCATCTTAGATTGTTTTATAAACTTATCGACAAGCGGGGATAGCTCAGTTGGGAGAGCGTCAGACTGAAGATCTGAAGGTCGCGTGTTCGATCCACGCTCACCGCATTTTTTTTTTCTTCTTTTTATTCTTTTTAACAAAGGGCAAAAGCTCTAGCTTTTCTTCACATGCAGGGTTTTTTCTTTTAGTTTCTTTGCGTATTTTTCCTTTTCTCTATGCAATTTTTCTTCATTTCTTCGGCTACGATTGATGGACCTGTTCATTCCATTTCGAACTTTGCGCATCGTAGCACCTGTTCTAACAGAATTACAAGACTCTTACTCAAAATACAGATTTGATCATCAATACTAATCAAATATATCTATAAAATTCACAAATATATGATATTGTGGAAGTATTTTTAAAGACGAATTTATATGCACGGTTTTTACGTACACGGTTCAAATAGTTTTAAAAAAAATTATAGATAAGGTTTTAAAACTTTAACTAAGGACAAACCTAAAACGTTAAATATTATGGAACTAGAGGGAGTACATCTTTTCTTTAAAAATAACTGTATACCTTGAAGAATGCGTGCATCGGTTCTTTCGTAACATCCTGCGAGGAGATAAGTTATTTGGCTTTGTTTAGCGGTTAGCAAAGCATTTGTGATTCGGTACCATGCTGAACTCTTTTGTTAACTTATCATCATTCCGTCCGAGAAGCGGGGATAGCTCAGTTGGGAGAGCGTCAGACTGAAGATCTGAAGGTCGCGTGTTCGATCCACGCTCACCGCATTTTTTTTTCTTTTTATCCTTTTTAACAAAGGGCAAGAGCTCTAGCTTTTCTTCACATGCAGGGTTTTTTCTTTTAGTTTCTTTGCGTATTTTTCCTTTCCTCTATGCTATTTTTCTTCATTTCTTCAGCAGAACCATATGTATGCAACGGTGGCGGCTAGCTCTTCCTTTTTTTTCTTCTTCTTCTTCTTCTTCTTCCTGGCTTCCAGACCCAGGAAGGATTGGGGCGACATGGTCTTCTCTAAAGAAGAAGAAACAACACTTCAACAGCCAAACTCGTCTCAAACTCACAATCAAACCGAACTGGCAAGCCAGTTGATTAATAATATCATAGTACACCACATTAGAATTAGAAGCCAATTAAGAGTGCTTGAAACTATCTTTCCAGGAACAATGTCACAAGGTAAAACCATCGAGCCAAATACACACTGGTCACGGCAAGCCTACTCAGAATGAGACAGACAATGGAAGCTATGCTATACCATTATTCCGGTGAGACCAAGCTTGTTTGCAACATTGTACATCACAAGATCATTCCACACTGGTCCAAACAATCGCTCGCCTCCGACTATAAAGGTTGTGGCCCAGGTGATGAGAACCATAGAGAAGATCGCAAAGCCAACTGCAGATCGCACAACATCTGCACAGCATGTTCATGAGCAAATGTGTAAGAAACTGCAGTTGGTATTGTTGCTACAAAACTTAATAGCATCTAATCAAGAGAAGGAAAGCTTGTAATCTGTAAGAAAAAAAAGTAGAAGAACATAAAACAGAAAGCCATTATCTTGGCTGATGAGGGAAAATGCACCATTTGTTTTCTTATGGTAGGATGTATAACTCGCAAAAATGCTATTAAAAAATTGAACCTCATATAGCCTCTATTCAGATGTTATTCTTGCTGTAGTTTACAAAGAAATCTTGACAATTACTTGCATTGTTCTATCAGCACACAAAATGGGAGCTCAGCTATAGTGTTTATCCCCACGTGCCGCCATGGCTTCAAAAACTCAGACAGCAATCTCTTACAAAACAAAATAATGATTTACCTCTCATCTCTATAGGGTAATATAACGGTGAAGTTTAATAACAAACACGAGTATCTGAGGCAATGCCAAATGGCAAGTCCCAACACCCAAATTGTTTCGTATGTCTTCAATTATCACAAGAAACTCAAAACATTTTTGTGGTGGATTCTAAAAAAACAGTTCAAATTTTATCCGATAATCTTCTCATGGATTAAGAACATATTGAATAGTTACCTAGCAGATCTATTCATCTGTTCATGACCTTCCAAAAATAGTTCTGCTACTTCAAGATGTACCAGATTAGGAAGCACTGCTACAACATTTAACCTAATTCAGTACAAAGTAGCTTAATTTCAGACTGAAAGTAACCATTATGAATTGTTCCCTAAGGGATGCACCAGCTCAGTGTAGAGTTTGGCAGCCACTGCTATTCCGAATGTGCTTTAGTATGCTTAAAAGTGATAAGCTAAAATCAATGTTTCATGAGTTTAACTATGATGATAGATGTTAAGAATGACCACCCTTGGCATTTTATGCATGTTCTGGGTTCTGACCACTTTCCACTTTCATGCTATTCTGAGTTAGTCCCCTTTGTTGAAGGTTCAGACAGTTCACGATGCATTAGCAAATGCATTATAGAGCCTGTGTTACAGATCTTGTCTGTTATTATGAGAAGAATAGCATGTTTTTTTTCTGATGGAAACATGGTACCTTAATACAATAACACCAACCGAAACTAATCAAATAATTGATTGATACAATAATATTAAAGGGCACGAGCTCTAGATTTTCTTCATTCGCGGATTAGAGATCTCAATAATGTTAATGTGAAAAATAACTATCTCCCTTATATTATAATTAGACATCAGTCACCAAATGTTCCTCAGGGGTCAAAAGCAACTAAAATCAAAGGGTTCACAAGATTGAACTGGTCTTCGGTAATCAGCTATCACCAACAACTAAAGGCCACGCTCCAACAGGCTGACTAACCATCAAGCGTCCCCAAAGGTTGCAAATTAGAGAGTAATCAAAATAATTCTGCAAATTAGAGAGTAAATAAAGTTCCTAGAAAGGGTCAATTATAACTAGAGCCTAAGACAATCCAGACGGGATCCGCTTCATGATCACGAAAGAGATCAGAAGAAGAAGAGGAGTAGAGGGCTCACAGGGGCGGATGGGCGAGAAGGCGGCGGGGGAGGAGGAGGCGGAGGAGCGCAGGACGGGCCAGAAGTAGCAGCAGTTGATCGCCCAGAGGAAGGGAAGGCACGCGAACCCCCACAGGAAGAAGCGCCGGGCTTGGCCCTCCGCCTCCTCCAGCGGTAGCCCCAGCGGGCCGTCCACCGTCGCCCAGACCGCCGGCGGAGGCGGGCGGCGGAGGGCCCCAGAAGACGGCCGGCGGCCGGCGGCGGACGGGCGGGGGAGGAGGCCGGACTCCTCGTCTCCCCTCGTCGCCTCCATCGCGCTTCTCTCTTTCTTTCTTTCACTGGTTTTAGATGCTGTTTTTGGATGGATTGGCTATAGCAGTCGCCTCCTCTTTTTTTTTTTAGCTCACCTAGGTTTACACTACTTTTCCATTTAATTTAAAAATATCAGTTTTTCTTTTGAAAAAAATCGTAAATATGAAAGTTGACATCAATTTGTTGGTTGACTAGCTTACTGTTACTTTAACCTACAAATTTAGGCACTGTTCTTTTGAGCTGATCTGAATGGCTAAATAACCAAAAGGCTGAAATGACTAAACTTCGAGAGCTTCTCGAGATTGTCTTGAGATTCGGATCCATTTCATTTAACTTGTTTTTAAAGCGTTAGGACACACCTTAAAAACAGCGAAAAACAGACTCAAAAAACTCAAAAAAAATATCATTTTAAAACATAGATAAGTCGTTAAGCCGTTAGCCCGTAAGTTTTTTATTTTTAGATTAACTACATTTGAATTAGCATTTTGTTTAATTTTATAGATTTTTGGTACGTAATTTGTTTGTTGTTTTTAAGGATTAATTAGTATTGGCGTATGCATGATTATCACAGATGTCGAAAGCAAGTAGCCTAGCCTTGTGTGTATCAACTGTGCCATCCGGTTTATACTTCAATTTGAATACATACCCATTCGATATCAAGGCTTGTGGAGGGAGGAAATTAATTAATTAAACACCATGTGCGGTTTGTCAACGAGGCCTTGTAATCGCCATCCATGGCTAGCTCTCCACTGGAAATGCTTCATAGCGGACTGATGGTCTGTCGGTTCAACAATTAATTATGGAAAACTCGATCGGGACATCATTGTTTTAATTTCCTCCGAAACAACGGACGCTGCTCCGGCACAATTTCAGAGGAAATTAAAGATCAGTAGACACATTTGGGATTTGGCATGGCATCGACATTATCAGCTGCAGCCGGAGTATTTTCTACGTCTCGTGCTTGGGTTTTTTTATGCATTGCCTCGTATTGGCAGTTCGGCACCTATATACATCACGGTTACACGTACAGTATTATGCATGAGCCATGCACCCTACTGAAATTGATCATCGACGTAAGCTGAATAAGGAAGAAAATGGCGACGTATAGAAAAAGAAAAACAAGTGACAACATGTCAACATTCCACTGAGATTGGCTGTCAGGTTAGAGTTCAATTAAGAGTCTTTGCATCGATCTCCCGGGCAGCCTCGTTCGTCGCGCAAGCTCGATGAGTTCAGCAATCATATTCTCTCGTAATCGAGTTTATCCGACTGCAAATAATCATACATAACGAGGTCAATGCCATTATGCTACTGCTAATCCATATACATAAACGATCGAGCACAAATTCAAGAGCAAAGAAGGAAAAACATGTGCTTGAAGTGCTTCCGTCTGGCTAGCTATCTCTGCTTTGGTTTCGGATTTTTCAGTACCCTATATATCAAAGCGTCAAGCATGCAGCTGGAGAACATGCTAATCTGACCGGGTTGCTTAAGCCGTGAAATTGAGCCGAGATACTATCTCACATGACACTGATGGTGGCATCCTGCAATTAGGGTATTTTACCTTGATGAGCATGTAAGTGGGTAGCCATGCCGGTGGAGTTGGAATCCCGACCCACGCGATCTGTGCAAGACAAACATACTTCAGGCGCCATGACAGGAGGTAGGGCAGTTAATTAGGGAGGGGCATTGAGCATGCATGTTAATTACCAGGGCGTACTCTCCGGTTTCAAAGATTCTGATGTCCAAAACCTGCAACCGGTAGGAAACCAGCGAAACGATCAATGCCATGAACACAAAGCCTGCAGGATCAGTGCAGACTGCAGAGTGCAGTATATATAGATGTAGCTGGAAGAAGGAGGGATGGACTACCTCGCCACGGTCTTCGTATATGTAGTCTAGCCCCTTGAAAAAGGGTGGATGTCCTACTGACAGGTACTGAACATAGATTAATGCCAAAGTTAATTTACATTCTGAATTAAGTAGAATTATTAAACCAGGTAGCTAGCTAGAAGTATAAGATACAACTAGAAAGGGAGCTAGGCATGCATCGATCACTGCTCACGTTGATGCTGTTCAAGTACTTCTCTTTGTCGACGCGAACGATCTGCCCTTTCTTCACTGCATCATGCATGGGAAGGGCGCAAATTAAGTTCAGTCAACGCGATGCCACCGCAAATCTCCAATGAGCCGCTCCTGCTGCATTTTGTTTTTATTCCAGACACGGGTAAAGGGCAAGCTATAATCTTACTGGAGTAGACCGGCTTCTTCTTGAGGATCTTCTTGGGCGCCGGCGCCGGCGACGCTGAGCCATCACCGGCGGCCGCGGGCTTCTCCTCGCCTGCCGGCTCGGCGGCGGCGGCGGACCTGACAGGAGCTGGCCGTCGATGCCGGGAAGATGATGCCGTCTTTGCCGCCGACGCCGCCGCCACCAGCACCGGCGAGGAGGTGCGGGGGAAGAGACTGAAGAGAGGCCGAGGCGACGAGACGAGAGAAGCTTCCATCACGACGAGGCAAACGCGAGCTCACTGCCTCAGTGCCTCACTTTCTTCTTCGGCTGGGTGCCACAAGAGTTGCAGCGCGGCAGATAAGGTCTCGAGGCTGGGTCACCAGTTGGACTAGAACGCTCCAGCCCATACACGGGATCTGGCCCACCAAGGCCCAGTTTGCTTTCTTCTTCAACCATGACCATTCTGTCACTCACTCGCACCTTCAAGCTTCAATTCAACTAGCCGCGTACGCGCTGCGCGCGGGAAGGCGTACGCGCGGGGAGGAGGCGCCGGGAAACGCGGAGGCGTGCGCGCCCAGGGACACGCGCCGTGCCCAGCGAATGAAACGCGGGTGTGCGCAGCGCGCGCCCAGCGAACGCGCAAACGCAGTCGCGCGCCCAGCGAAGAAATTGGAGAAGCTAACCAACCGCCTGAGCTAACCAACCGAACGAACAGCCCGTGTACCTGATATGTGGGTGAAAAAAAATTCTTTTATACGTTAAAGCAAAACTAACGGCCGGACCTACCTCGCTCGCGCGATCGGACGGCCGTGGCGGCGCCGAGCGGGGAGACCAGCCACGTGGCGCCTAGCGATGCTCGTGTTCGGACTTGTATCTATTACTATTACTATTACTATTATATTATACTCAATAGGTGAACGGGCTGAAAAGTTGGATCAAAAGATTTCAGCTTAAATTAAATTTAATAAAAATTTGTTATTTTTGTGTAAGCCAAATGATATAATACTTTGTATTTATTTTTATGGGGTTTTAAATAGTAATTCTTAGAGTTTGTAAAATATTTTTTTCATATCTTCTTGAACTTTTTAAGACATCTTTCAAGGAGTCACGATCTTTTCAGATTAAAGTTTTCGTCAACTTAAAACTCAAACAAACAAGGCCTCATAGAACGGTTTTGAGAATATGAAATGCATGATCAACTAAAGTCAAATAGTTTTAAGAAATGATTTTGAACGTGGCCCGTCCTATCTTTTCACCCATGAACAATATAAATACCTTGCACGAACCGTATAAATTATTGCTAACTCAATCCGTCACTGTTGTCTCTTTCATCAACCGTCCAGAGACCACAGATAAAAAGAAGACAGACTGATACGCCGCGGCACACAGATCCTATCTTATTTTCCTGTTCGGCGACAACACACGGCGATCTGTTTCCACGGGTGGAATTATAGTTAATATCACATAAATCTTTGTGCCAGTAAATAAAAGGAGAGCTTCATTATTTGCAGCTGCTGTCTTAGCTTTGGCGGTACCATGGTTTCATGGACCAGTATTGCCTGTCCAGGTGAAGGAGAAAGGAGAAACCAACCAACATCCTCCCATCTGGATCTGGTCGACTGTGGATTAGTACCTTTCGCACCATCGGAGTGGTTCACCCACTAGTGGGGGCCTATGGGGTCAAACCGGGCCCACCAATACGATGATTAGTCAGTGACAGTGATAGGCCAAATCTGGGACCACATGGCAGTGGAACTGTCACCCGGAAGCCGCCCTGGAACGTGGGACCGGCCCACGCTTCACTGACACGTGGGGCCAATTGGAATATGCGACTCGACGCCACCCCTTTATAAAAGGGCCTTGTCTTTTGGGCGTCAAATCCGAGTGATTTCCAATTCACACGCTGCGCTCCGCCTACTCCGCCGCGTCCGACCCTCGCTCGCTGACAGGATGGGCCACTCCGCCTCCCGGCACGCCGCCGGCGAGCCGCCGTCGCCGCTGCCCTCTCGCTTCGCGCGCTTCCGCCGCCGCCTCCGCCTCCGCCACCGCCACCGCGATCGCTGCGCCGACGCCGACGCGGCCGACTCGGGGAAGAACATCACCGCGGACGAGTTCGCCGGCATCGCGCGCATCCGGATAGTGAAGGTACGCAGCCGTGCGCTCTCGCCCTGCGCCTCCAACGCAAGGGCTCTTGTGGGGATGAGTGGGATACGGTCCACGGAGTGGCGGTTTTGATTTGGTGCGTGTTTTTTGTTTCCCCTAGCAACTGTTTGATTTGGTTGGTGCCACAGGCGGAGATGGGGTTCAAGGACAAGTTCTTCGCGTGCCTCTCGCTGGGGGAGCGCACGTACCGCACCGAGACGTCCGACAAGTTGCGTATTCATTTCGCCCCTTCGCTTTGTTTTGTTCATGTGCTTGTTCAAATTCCGAATCAGTGAATCCATCGTTAGCCATAGCTGTTCATGGAATGGTTGATGTGACACAGTAGCTCTCTGCCCTCCCATGTTCCAAAGCAAGCAGATAAGGTAGTACAATAGCTACGATAATGTTTACGCTGCCATTATCTGTTTAGCATAAAGGCAATAGCCCCAACTAATTTTGTATTAGGCCTCATTCTATATTTTCTCTTGATCACGAGGATCTGAAGATTTTGTTGCTTACAGTGCAAAAATCGCAGCTATTCCATATTTGAATCTGCTTAATGAGTTGTACTTTTTTTTTTTGGTAAAGGGGTTATTACCTTATTTCCATTTCAAGCGAAAAAGGAAACAAACTAGTTTTGCTTACCTGTGCGGCTGTACTTACGTCTGATATGAATTTATAGAAAGTTGGCTGGAGACATTGTAAAAAGTTATGGTGATGGTTGCAGGGCACACTTAATCACTCATTTTGTGTATATGCTATAGGGAATTGAACTTTCATATAATTTTGTTTTTGGGCACTTGGTGATTAAAAACATCATTTCACAGCTCGAGGGAAGATAAAATGCTTGTCAAAACACTCTCACACCCTTTCGGTTGCTGTTGTTTCCATCTTGCTTTAGTCAGACATAAAACGTGGGCAGATGCAAATGGTGGCACTCTAGGGACACCTGAGCATATCCCACGCTGTCCCCTCCACCTGATCCACCACTGAGCTAGATGCAAATGGGAGCGACTGGGCAGGCATGATGATATTTTAACAAGCTTTCTCCCTCTCTCTTCTCAAGCTAAGAAATGATATTTTAATTGCCTAATTGTCTGATAACAGGATTCCATAAAAATTAAACGCTGTACATGGCAG
The DNA here is from genome assembly GCA_005191435.1 of Raddia distichophylla. Taxonomy (NCBI): domain Eukaryota; kingdom Viridiplantae; phylum Streptophyta; class Magnoliopsida; order Poales; family Poaceae; genus Raddia; species Raddia distichophylla. Next base: position 62,768 of record SPJY01033140.1, on the reverse strand, counting down.
GCACAAAGTTTAAAGATAAAGCAATAATCGCCATTAACTTGCAATTCTGCTCATCCAATTTTTCCTATATTCTAGGAAGACCTGATACTGAAACTCATGCAACGCCTTTTTTTTTGTTGCCTTTACAAACTACAAACACTTTCTACAGTACGGACAGGCCTGTATGGAACTCAGTGAGTAAGCTGCAACTTTTCTCTGTGCTTTTGTTTGTTACCTTTTCTTTCCAATGGCATGCTTTCCTTTGTTGAACTGATCAGCAGTTATCTTTTTCCTTTATCAACTTCTTGTGCAACACATTTTAAGGCATATGTTGACCATGATATTGCACAACACTCAATTACGTATGTTCATGTTAATTCATTGTTTTTGTGTAGAAATTAAATAAAGTAATGATACAGTGATTAATGCCATTATATATAAACATGACATAGTCACTCAGCACATGCTCATGAAGAATGAGAATTAAGGCTCTATACTGAGTTTTACACTTCAGAAAACTATCTTCATAGATATCCTGGTATTACTTGGTGATAATTTAAATATGTTGTGGCAAGTTTTATATGCAACATCTGCTCTTTATTATAGCAGAACTGAAATGGACATGTTTTGGATTAGGAGATATCTATGGCAGGCTAAATACAACTATAGCCTGATTCATCAGATAAAATTTATAGTCTTTGAGAGAAAAGTTACATTTCCTGACCGTGCTCTAATTCAAGGAAGTATGATATTTTCCGGGCACCTTATGCGACGTGACTCATCTTGCTTGTCTTAATTACATTCTTACTATTAATGGGAGCCAGAAATTTTCTTGTTTATAATAACTAGAAATTAATCATAGCCCTTTTAAAAGGAAACTATTTCACAAGAATTTTCCCAGTAAAGTTATGACTTGCATAGAAATTGCTTGTTATATTGCTGCTGCGTCAAGGTAGACATTTTGGTGATGATGCTTACATATTTGCAGGAAAAGAAGGTTGTAATAGAAACAAACGGGCCTCATATTGCACGTATCTCCATTTTTGAGGTATGCTTCCATTGTGTTAACTAAAAGATGGTTAATCTACATGTAAAACTGCAATTCTGCATTATTTTCTGGTGTAAGCATCTCACATACATATGCTTCAACATAATATATATTCTGATGAAAAGCTTTCGAAGAACATAAATTGATGGGAAATGCAAGTCAAATCAACATTTCAATGCAGTACCATTACATGGTTTGGTTTTTGCAGACTAACCGATTTTCCAAGAATACTTTGGTTGGCTACTGTGAAGTTGATCTCTTTGAATTGCTCACAAAGGTAACACTATTCTTTTTTTAGTATCATTCTATGACTATATATATCATGTCTCTCTAGGTTCTTTCCTATTTTCTTGTGAAGAAACATTTGTTCTCTTCGGTCGAGTTGATTGTACTATATTTTTTGCTCGAGAAGACTCTGAGGATGTATTATTCAACCCAAGTGAATGGCACACTGTAAAATGTCTTGTTTCTAAATTTATATGTTTATTCACGTCGTCTTGCCTAATTTATAGATGTGTTTATGACTAATATTATAGCTTTCCTCAACTATAGATCTTAACGTACCGTGATAACAAATTGGCAATGTTTTATCTTGTACTTATATAACTTTAAGGAAGTCTTTAAATCTTGGTATTTTTAAATGACATTATGTATGACTTTAGCAGGACTTGGAGGAACACTCTGAGGACCTTTCTCTACTGGACCCATCATCATCCACTACAACCATGGGTAGCATATCCATCTCTTGTTACGTCGAAGTAACTGCTCTTCCTGTTCCCTTTCTTTTTTTTTTGTCACTAGCACTAGTGGAAGATTTTTGGAGTACTCAAACTGTTGTCCATTGGTTCCTTCGTAGGATCCTGTTGAAACAGAAGAAAGCTTTGCACGTCGTGTCTTGGCCATAGTGGTATTCTTTCGACACTGCCTAACCATGGCTTTTGTTCATGTTTGATTAATGCCTGACAATCTTGTTGTGTGAACAGTGAAACATGCTAAGGTTTCATATGCTATTTTTATTGTGAATGTCTGATGCTTGAATATAGAAGTTGTAAGTGATGGTTACTTCGCGTCTGCACCATTTACGCAAGGATTATCCGTCTTCATTGTTAGATCAGATACTTGTTCAAGGGTTTATTTGCATTTTTTCCCTTCTCCCTTGTACATGTATATACAATCCATTGGGCCCATGGTAATTGACAAGCTGCTATTCTGCCCACTTTAACATGGTATCAAAGCAGGGTTAGGTTTTCCACCTGCAGCCGCTGATGGCTCACCGTCAGCGAGCTCCACCGCCGTTGGGGCTCCTCCCACTGACGTCCCCCCTCCTACCTCTTTGGTCACTAAGCCCCCACGCGCTCCCTCATACCTCTTTAGCGACTGTCGTGTCGGTCGCACTGCCTTCAGCCTGGGGTGCGCCGTCTCTAGCCTAGATCTCACTACCTCCAATAGCACCAGCTCTAGTTCTGGCCACCCAGCAGCCGATCTCTTTCTTGGACAACACTGAGATCTTCCTTGACAGCCAGCACCTATGGGGTCATCTCACTGGGCGAAGCCTCCACCTGTAGTGCCCCCTGCTTTTGTGGCTCCTGTACTTGGACCTGATTGTGCTCCAGTCACTCCTGCTGCTCCGGCCGCCTACACTACCGTTTTTCAGACGTACACAACTGCTCTTGAGCTTCTGGAGGCTTGGCGTTATCTCATTGACCTCATGAGGCTTGATCTTGGTATCGACTTCTTCAGCCTACCTCTACATGGGCGATGTGGGTGCAGGTGCAGTCCTAGTACCAGTCAAGAAGCCATGCCCTTTGGACATCTATCCTTCGGCGTGCTGGCTCTCTTCAACAGGGCAGCTCATTCGTCGACGTCTTCTACCTCCTATTCAGTGAGGCCTGTTGTGAGCTTCACTCCTTTTATCCGGCTCCAGATCCTACTTGTTCGACGTGTGTTTGCATCCGGGAGCACCTGGTCGACTAGCACGTCTTCAAGTTCCTTACTCATCTTCGCCCAGAGTTTGAGTCTATTCGTGCTTAGCTCTTGGCTCGTTCGCCGCTACCCTTCAAGGTTTAGGTCCTCAACCAGGTCCCGACTTAGGAGACGCGCCTTGGTGGCATTCTCTCATCTCCCTCGACTGTCCTGGGTGCTACTACGATCGTTCCCACTACGACCAATGGTCAGCTTAGTTGTAGGGGGTACTGCCGCCGTTGCTGCAGTGGTTCACTACATCTACTGCAAGAAGACTGGCCACACCATCCAGCGGTGTCGGCGTCGTCTTCAGAAGACCGGTGGCACCTGTGGGATGCTCACTACGTTCGGTCCCAGGTGCAAGATCAAGTGGTTATTCTTCATCATGTTCTTTCAGATCTTTAGTTTGTTGACTTCTTCACCAAGGCACAGACCCGAACGCAGCATGATTCACATCTCTTCAAACTTAATGTTGTTGATCTACCATGAGTTTGAGGGGGCTCTTAGATTTGATACTTGTATAGGGGTTTATTTGCATTTTCCCTTCTCCCTTGTACATGTATATACAGCCCATTGGGCCCATGGTAATTGACAAGCTGCTATTCTACGCACTCTACGCACTCTACATTCATAACCAAGAATAATTTTCTGAAGAATCTGAACGCTATTATTTACTTTTTGCCAAGATATTTATGTTTAATTTTGCAGCTTGGATGGGCTGAAATTTAGCTAGGTGCCTTTTTCCCCATACTATGGAATTAGTACTTGCTGGAGAAAGTGATCTTTACTTTTCATGTTACATGATGTAGACAAAAAAAATGGTTTGCAATCAGAATTGTCCAACCTAAGTGATGGAAGCTAAAACTGCAGAGGATTGTACAGAAAATCAAATCATTTGGGATGTGATGGTTTGAGTAGTAAAGGTCATCTGAAAGCTCTTTATCATACTCTGCAGTGACCTGGGCATAACTGCATTCTTCTCAATTGCCTTACCTGTCCATTTATAATTGCATATATTGGCTTCATTTCTTTATATTCCACCCAACAAAGCTTAACAGTGCTCTTGCTACAACAGGACTACAATGAAGATGGAAAACTTTCATTATCTGAATTCTCAGACTTGATGAAAGCTTTTGGTAATCAACTAGCAGTTACTAAGGTTTGAATTACTAAGGTTTGAATTTATTTATTCATTTATTGGAATCATGTTCCTTGTAGTTGAACTCAGTCCCTTTCTACTGAAGTGATGAGTATATCTTATTAGTTTCTCACATGCTTCAGATTGAAGAGCTGTTCCGCCAAGCAGATGCAAATGGCGATGGCATAGTTGACATGGATGAGCTGGCAGCCCTACTGGCTAATCAACAAGAGAGGTAACTAATTATATTTCCAAAATTAATCATTGATAGCTCTAATATAGTAATATTACCATTGATTATGCTTGGTCTCCTTCTTCAGAGAACCACTTATCAGCAACTGTCCTGTCTGTGGTGAAATTCTTGGAAAACATGATAAAATAAATGATATGATACATATGACACTTTGCTTTGATGAGGGAACTGGTAATCAGATTATGACTGGGGGATTTCTTACAGATAAGCAAGCTTCATATGGGTAAGATGCTTCATTTACCGATAAGTTTGACTACCACTTTTTTTTGTGAATAATTTATTTTGAAATTTCATTAAACATGAGTTAGTTTTCCTTAGTCACGCTCATATAATTGTCATGTGCAGGTGGATGTTTAAGCTTACCGAATGGGCTCATTTTTCCTCATATGATGTTGGCCTGCATTCTGGTTCTACTGCTTCACATATTCTGGTATGTTTCTGTTACTTCCATTGTTGGACTAACTTTGTCGTATTCTTATTGGAATGGTGACTGACTAATTTTCCTGGTCCTTTTCGGTCTGTTTCAAGCTTTTATCTCCTTAAAAATCATTAACTCAACATGATGCATTAGGTTTTCGATCGGCGAACCAAGAGGCTGGTTGAAGAAGTCATAGATGGAAAGATTGTGTTGTCCATGAGGGCTTTATACCAATCAAAAGTAGGCCTCACTCTTATCGATACAGGTATGTTGGAATCATGAGCAGCTTCTTGGTTATGTTCATTAGATAGATTCATCCAAAATGGTCTGAATTTTCTTTCATAGTTGCTGCTTTGAGTTTGAGAATGTAGGTTTGTGAATCTAAATAGCTTTTGTGAATTTTCACAATAAATGTTTATTTGGTGACCAGGTGAGCCAGAGACCAATTGTTTTATGGCCGCCAATTACAAACTTGCACTTTGCGTGGGTGATATGACATCTATGCTTCACACTTTTTAATTAGAAATTTCTATAGCTCCCCCCACACCTTTGTGAGCATGCAGCTGGTGACTAGACAAACATAATTACTTTGTTGCCTGTTGAATCCTGCGTGCAGTTTACTTTACAGTTAGTTAGAGTTGGTCTTTGCAATGCTGTTACATGCATCCATTTCTGTTTCCTATTTTCTTGGTGTAGGGGATACACATAAGCTCACGATTTGTGTGATGCCGTGTGTGGCTTAGTAGCGAGATTAGCTCGCAGTAGTGGGCTTAGTGGAGCCCGAGTCTTATGCAAGGAGAAGGACTCACGTAGCAGCCATGGGGATGGACGTGGCATCTGCTGCGTGAGAATAGCTCCAAGTGCATCGTGTACTTGCTGAATAAATAGAAGAGAAGAAGACCAGAAAAGCTGCCGCTTCATCGCAGCACAAAACCCACTGTGTTCGTGTGTGTTTTTCCTCCAGTCATTTGTGTGTTCTAGTGAGTAGAGAGTGGGATTACCTGACATACTTTGAGATACTATGAAGCCATACTTGATCAAACTTGATGCAAGAATAGGGGGTGCAAACGGATTGGATAGCGCTATTACCATATTCGTATCCATATTTTTTTCGGATACGGATTCGGATACCTCTCGGATACGAATACGAATCGGATAGCATAGAAAATACGAATATGAATCGGATATCTACTCAATTCGGTCATATACGAATATCCTACAACTTCAGCACATCAATGATAAAACAAGCCAACATCTATACCTCAGGCCTTACATTAGTTTCAAGTCGCTGATACTTATATATACATATGTAAAAACTCGTCGGGAGTATGGAGGGATCCGTACTCTCGAGAGTAAAAACTCATCGGGAGTCCGGAGGGATCCGTACTCTCGAGAGTACGCTAGCCTTCCTCTCTCTCTCTGTGCGTGCGTGCGTGCATGTGTTATCTGGTACAAAACGAGCAATAAGTACTTAAATTAGAAATACAGTCAACATTTGATCCACGTTCCACTATGACCACCATTACAATTCAGATATGGATGGTATCCGTATCTGCTCCATCGGTATCCTGGAAAAAATCCGGATAGTATTCGTATCCGTATCCGTATCCGTATCCGTTTCCTATTCAGATACGGATAATCTGAATACGGATAGCCCATTTTTTGGATACGGATATCGGAAAATTCAGATTATTCGTATCCATTTTGCACCCCTATGCAAGAAAGATGTTGGCATTAGGGCTTGGGTATATCGTTTTGTGCATCCTCAAAGAGTGACTATATAATAATGTACAGTTATCAAAATAGTTTATTATAGTTGCTATTGTCATTGGTTCATTGCTTCTTAGGTACTTTTTTTATGGTTGTTGACACCTCAAAAATACGTTTTACATTGCTAACCGGTATAATTGAGATTGTTCTCATGCAGGTGTCAAAGATATTCTGAAGAACCTATCTGAGAAGCAAGGGAGAAAGATGAACTCGCCAGAATCTGCCGAAGATATCACGAAATTCCTTGAGTTATTTAAGGTATGGACTGATTTTTCTTGTACCTTGACAAAACATAAAGCATATGATGTGCAAATGTTCCGTGGCCTAACCCTATATATATGTTGTATATAATTGTTTATTCACCAATTTTGTTCGAGGAGTTATGTTGTCTATTATCATTTTGTCCCTGTGGTACATGCTGACAAGTTTTAAGTAGCACTATGTAAATAAAGAACATGGAATCATAATGCCTTTGTTAGTGTAGTTTTATGAAAGTTTGTGAGATTTCCTACTTGTTCTCATCCTTAGTACCTTTTGCATATATATGCAGGGTCAAATTAATCTTGATGAAGTCAAGGATCCTCTTGAAACTTTTAAGGTATGTTAGCAAATACGTGCCTCCACTTTTATGTACTTATGGTCATTGATTTTATTTGGGACAAGAAACTCTTTTAAAGCTTTCAAAGAATAAGTCTTCCGCTACTGGTAGGGGTATCCAACTCATGGACTTCAGTCAGTCGACCTCCTCTTCTTTGTTTACCTTGAATTGAAAGCTTTCAGTCTTTTTTTTACTTGCTCATAAGAACCCCAGTCCCATTGAGAATTAAGGAACTGAGATTGGTGGTAATTGATAATATTAATGATCACTTGCTTGTGTGAAGAATTATATAATGTTTGATCGCATGCTATGTGCAATTCTGACAAATTCTTTTTTTCTGAAAAAATCATCCACTAGAAGCATGAATCATAGAAGTGTTTTCCTTTGCATTAGCAACCGACTTTCCTGTGAATTAATCCATTCATGCCCACACTAGTAATGCACTATCTGTTTGAAATGACTTACTGTTACTATTGCATATCCACACCATAGTCTGCATTCAGTGTGGTCTATTCGGTTTCTCGCTCTAAAAAAATTTCAAGTTTGGAAATCTTCTAAATGGTAATATATTTGTGGAATGGTGAGTTGCTGTTAATACATTGCAAACCTAATTGGTTTATCCTCCTGGAGTGCTCCAGAAAGGTTTTTCTTTAGACTTATTAGATATATAACTTGCTTTTGCAGACATTTAATGAATTCTTCATAAGAGAATTGAAGCCCGGTGCCAGGCCAATTGCTTACAGTGATCAACACAGAGCTGCGACTTGTGCTGCTGATAGCCGTTTAATGGCTTTCAATTCTGTTGATGAGAGCACAAGATTCTGGATTAAGGCATGGAAGATTGACTAATTTTACTTATTTGCTGAATTACGTGATATAATTGTCTTTAGAGATGTACTGATTTAATTTCCATAGTAAAACTGAAGTTAGTTGTTATAAATGTAGAGCACCATGTTGCCAAACCAATCTAATATCACTAGAAAGTTATGTCCATTCCAGATAATTTGTTCTTTAAGTATTTGAAAGACCTCGCCCACCAGCACCGTGGCCACCGACATCCATGGCTAACACTCAGTGAATAACCTCACCAGGGTCTCTAACACGGCTCTAATACCAAATGTTAGAATCACTCAGGAACATTGGTAAGTTTTGGGCTGCAAAGCGGCAGCTTTTTCATGTCTCTTTATTTGCATATATAGACTATTACAATACCCACTTAGCCACAATCTCATAACTCCTGATTGTGGCCATAAACACCCACTACCTGCACTTGCATGATCCTATTAATCAGCAAAGTGCAACTGACCAAATAAAGCTCAAGGAAACTGAAACAGCAGTGAAAAAACTGGAAAACTGACAACTCTGAAACTGAAAGCATGCACAGGACTTAACTAACATACGAATACGAATCGGATATCTACTCAATTCGGTCGTATACGAATATCCTACAACTTCAGCACATCAACGATAAAACATGCCAACATCTATACCTCAGGCCTTACATTAGTTTCAAGTCGCTGGTACTTATATCTATACCTCAGATTGTATAAACTCGTCGGGAGTACGGAGGGATCCGTACTCTCGAGAATACGCTAGCCTTCCTCTCTCTCTCTCTCTCTCTCTCTCTCTCTCTGGGCGTGCGTGCGTGCATGTGTTATCCGGTACAAAACGAGCAATAAGTACTTAATTAGAAATACATTCAACATTTGGTCCACGTTCCACTATGACCACCATTACAATTCGGATATGGATGGTATCCGTATCTGCTCCGTATCGGTATCCAGGAAAAAATCCGGATAGTATTCGTATCCGTTTCTATTCGGATACGGACAATCTGAATACGGATAGCCTGAATACGGATAGCCCATTTTTTGGATACGGATGTCGGAAAATTCGGATTATTCATATCCATTTTGCACCCCTATGCCAGAAAGATGTTGGCATTAGGGCTTGGGTATATCGTTTTGTGCATCCTCAAAGAGTGACTATTTAATAATGTACTGTTACCAAAATAGTTTATTATAGTTGCTATTGTCATTGGTTCATTGCTTCTTAGGCAAGGTTATTAAGTCGGTAAGTCGAGTCGAGTCGAGGAGGGACCACTTGTCGACTAGTCGACTAGTCAGTCGACTAGTCATCGACTTGCCAATAAATAAATATAATATTTACGGGGCTGTATGTGTGCATCTTAATATATATAATTAGCCACCAGATAGTTTCAAACTTAGCCACTGCCTAGTATACCACACAAACACAACACACAGTGTGTTTACCTCACTGGACAATGGAGAGTGGACACTGCGTCACTGCCTATTGCTCGGCCAGAAGCTGTGGAGCCAGAGGGCCGGCGGTGGCTGGAGCTCGCAGCAGAGTAGAGGAGGAGACCCGCCGGCGGCGCTGTGGATTCAGAGGGCCGGCGGCGGCTGGAGCTCGCAGCTGAGTAGAGGAGACCTGCCGGCGGCGCGTGGAGCCAGAGGGCCGGCGGCGCGTGGAGCTCGCAGCAGGGAAGAGGAGGAGACCCGCCGGCGGCACTGTGGAGCCAGAGGACCGTGCTAGGAGGGCCGGCGGCGGCGGCACTACAGCGGCGGCGGCACGGCGCCTTCCTTTCCTAGGGTTGCCGCATCGGGGGCTGGCTGGATGCTGTAGAGCCGTGGAGGCCATAGATGGGCTGGGCGGCTGCCGGCTGGGCCTAGCCTTAGATGCTGGATGCACCAAGCCGCCCGCCTAGCTCGGTCCAGTCGATGGCTAGTCGACGCATCGATGGCAAGTCGCCCAACTTGCCATCTAAGTCGAGTCGCCGCCGCCAGTCGCCATCTCCGGACCGACTGGACGACTAGTCGGCGACTAGTCGACGACTTGATAACCATGTTCTTAGGTACTTTTTTTATGGTTGTTGACACCTAAAAAATACGTTTTACATTGCTAACCGGTATAATTGAGATTGTTCTCATGCAGGTGTCAAAGATATTCTGAAGAACCTATCTGAGAAGCAAGGGAGAAAGATGAACTCGCCAGAATCTGCCGAAGATATCACGAAATTCCTTGAGTTATTTAAGGTATGGACTGATTTTTCTTGTACCTTGACAAAACATAAAGCATATGATGTGCAAATGTTCCGTGGCCTAACCCTATATATATGTTGTATATAATTGTTTATTCACCAATTTTGTTCGAGGAGTTATGTTGTCTATTATCATTTTGTCCCTGTGGTACATGCTGACAAGTTTTAAGTAGCACTATGTAAATAAAGAACATGGAATCATAATGCCTTTGTTAGTGTAGTTTTATGAAAGTTTGTGAGATTTCCTACTTGTTCTCATCCTTAGTACCTTTTGCATATATATGCAGGGTCAAATTAATCTTGATGAAGTCAAGGATCCTCTTGAAACTTTTAAGGTATGTTAGCAAATACGTGCCTCCACTTTTATGTACTTATGGTCATTGATTTTATTTGGGACAAGAAACTCTTTTAAAGCTTTCAAAGAATAAGTCTTCCGCTACTGGTAGGGGTATCCAACTCATGGACTTCAGTCAGTCGACCTCCTCTTCTTTGTTTACCTTGAATTGAAAGCTTTCAGTCTTTTTTTTACTTGCTCATAAGAACCCCAGTCCCATTGAGAATTAAGGAACTGAGATTGGTGGTAATTGATAATATTAATGATCACTTGCTTGTGTGAAGAATTATATAATGTTTGATCGCATGCTATGTGCAATTCTGACAAATTCTTTTTTTCTGAAAAAATCATCCACTAGAAGCATGAATCATAGAAGTGTTTTCCTTTGCATTAGCAACCGACTTTCCTGTGAATTAATCCATTCATGCCCATGATCCTTTGATTATTTTACTGCTATGTAATCCCTGTGCAATAACTTTGTAATGCACTATCTGTTTGAAATGACTTACTGTTCCTATTGCATATCCACACCATAGTCTGCATTCAGTGTGGTCTATTCGGTTTCTCGCTCTAAAAAAATTTCAAGTTTGGAAATCTTCTAAATGGTAATATATTTGTGGAATGGTGAGTTGCTGTTAATACATTGCAAACCTAATTGGTTTATCCTCCTGGAGTGCTCCAGAAAGGTTTTTCTTTAGACTTATTAGATATATAACTTGCTTTTGCAGACATTTAATGAATTTTTCATAAGAGAATTGAAGCCCGGTGCCAGGCCAATTGCTTACAGTGATCAACACAGAACTGCGACTTGTGCTGCTGATAGCCGTTTAATGGCTTTCAATTCTGTTGATGAGAGCACAAGATTCTGGATTAAGGCAAGGAAGATTGACTAATTTTACTTATTTGCTGAATTACATGATATAATTGTCTTTAGAGATGTACTGATTTAATTTCCATAGTAAAACTGAAGTTAGTTGTTATAAATGTAGAGCACCATGTTGCCAAACCAATCTAATATCACTAGAAAGTTATGTCCATTCCAGATAATTTGTTCTTTAAGTATTTGAAGTGTGTGGTAAAGGGGAAAACAGTCATATCCACTTTCAGTAATATATCATTAACCTTGAAGAGAACTAACCACATGATATATATCATTAACCTTGAAGAGAACTAACCACATGAGTGCCATACTATAAGCAAGATCATGAAGTGCTTGCTCTGTTAACTTGTAGCTGGTGTTCAATGCAGTTCATCTCTTGTTACTTGTTAGTCATTACATCAAAAGCATAAAGGTTTGGTTACCATTTGACATTCACACCCTATCTTAAATCAAAGCAAATAGGCAGTAGCTTCCCTATGCTCTATTTAGGATCTTCTCTTTAGGTAAATGGAACAAATGAACAGACAGTGGCATCGAGCCATTCGGGAGCATGGCAGTATGGCACGTATTTTTTCCCTTCTGGACACTAAATAGAACATGATTTGGTGAGACTGAGATATAATAATATCATGTGTGCCAGGGTAACATTGCAAGGGCTGCAGAAAATTTTCCGATGGGTTGATGTTTACATTAACGTTACTCAAATGTTTTAGTCAATTAATTTTTTTATGTTATTGTTGGTGTTAGCTGATATCTTATTGCAGTCTGCCTTCTGTTCGTAGGGTCGCAAATTTTCAATTGAGGGTCTCCTAGGGAAAGATGTGCGCTCTAATGCTTTAAGCAGTGGATCTTTGGTAATCTTTCGGCTTGCGCCTCAGGTACAGTTTTTAAAATCGTGAAAAAAATGCCATAAACATACTATTGATTTATGCAAGTAACATTTTGCAATATGCAGGATTACCATAGGTTTCATGTACCCGTCTCTGGAACTGTGGAGAAATTTGTGGAAGTTCCTGGGTGCTTGTACACGGTATAGAATGCCTAACATGCTTTACCTCTGTGTGGAAAAGAATGTTCTTTTATGTTATATGTTGTTTTCATCATTTTTCCATATTAAATGCCTGGCACTGATATATATTCATTTGATAGGTTAATCCTATTGCTGTGAACAGCAAGTACTGTAACGTATTCACTGAGAATAAGCGAGTTGTCTCAATAATCTCAACTTCGGAATTTGGAAAGGTTTGTATTTTTGTCTTTTTCCTTGCATACCACCTTTTGGAAATCTGGGTTAATTTGCCTCTTTTGTCGTAAGCAATCTAACTGAAAACGATGTCCAGTAGAATCCTTTACTTCACCTTCAATTACCATTGCTTGTCTAATAACATGATTTAGGTAGCATTTATTGCCATTGGAGCAACGATGGTAGGAAGCATCACATTCTTAAAAGAGGAGGGTGAATACGTAAACAAAGGAGATGAGGTTTCCTTCATGTTTACTTTTTACAATTAACTTACAGTTCTACTGCTCGTGTCATCTTCAATCATCTAAATTCTTCCTCTTTTCTCGCAGTTTGGGTATTTCTCCTTTGGAGGGAGCACAGTAATATGTGTCTTTGAGAAGGTTTGCCCTTTTTATTTTTTTCTAGAACTTCTATTGAGTTCCTCAACGCATTTGAAAACAAGAAGGAAATGATAACTACTAAACAGGCTAAACAAATATAGTGAGATAATGCCATTCTCTGTGGTATGGAATGGGGCAGCTTGCTTTAACCAGCACTCCACTTTTTGCCTTGTGAATCGACCCCTAATCATTAAATTGTACAAAACGGAGAACTCGCATCGTCCAGTCGCCACGTGGCCCTCCCCGCGCGCAGTGCTCGTGCGCTCGCTAACTCGCATCGTCCCGGCACCATGTGGCCCTCCCCGCGCGCTCGCCTCGCGTGCGTTTCGTTGCCATGTGGTCGTTCCCGAGGGCACTCGCTGCCGGCTCGCTCGCAGCTCGCTCGATGCTGGCGTCGCGTGCATTCGCCCGCGTGGGGTCGGCTGCGCCGCGGGCGCGCCAACGCAGCTAGTGGGAAATGAATCAGTGGTGACTAAAACATATATGTGTCCATTCCTTATTCCTCTTTGTTTCTGTTTCAGTTAATCGTTTTTTTAAAATCTATTTAATCTTTTTTTTTTACTCAGAATTGACCAGTTCTTTGGATGCCAGGATGCGATACAATTTGATGCTGATCTTCTGGCCAACAGTGAACGGTCACTCGAAACCCTTGTCGCTGTTGGCATGACTTTGGGCGTCTCCAAACGGAACAAAGTGCTACAAGTTCCAGACGATCTACATAAATGTTCGCTTGACTGATGGTGGTTGGGGGGGTGCACCATGACGCAGAGCTGTAGAGTACCTATTGGCGTCTATATTTCGCAGGCACGAGCAGTTAGCAAGGTGTTTTTTGCAATTACATAGTTCTATTTTCACAGTGATAGCTAGCCTCACAGTTGAATCTCCTTTGTCAATTCTGTACAGGACAAAATTCGATTCTTGTAGCATTTCATTGTTAACAGAAACTTTTAGCTATCTTTGTAGCGAAAAGTTTGAGCCACACATCAGTTGCTTGATTTCATCCACGTCTTCAAGGTGAATGCAGGGAATCCTACTGAATACATCAATATATAACCATCTGTTTTGAATCATATTATGACCAGATCAATAAAAGATAGGAACTAGTTGTTTTTTAAATCTTCCGGTTGGAACCAATCTGCTGTCTATCGAAGTCTCATAACGTGCTCAGGCTCCGGAGACGTGCAGGTTGTGCTTTTTCCTACCCATTTTGGGTTTAGTCATTTATTTATTTATTTATTTATTTGCCTTATCTACTAATTTGACTTATTTTTTAATAGTCACGAGAGTTTGATCTACTTTGTTCAACTTATGTTTTAAAGAGCTTTTAGACAAGTATTTGAGAGAAAAAAAAATTCGGATTTTAAAAATAATTTTAAAAAAGTTTAAACAAAGATAAGTAAATAGATGAATAAGTTAAATAAGTCAGGTAAGCCAAGAAGAAGGGGGCGAGTACACTGATGAATGAAATTGCCAAAGAATCAAGAAGGGCGAGAGACGCTGCTGTATTGGCCGCGAGAAGTAAACAAAGACGTAACATAAGATGCTCTCCAAGCCGCGACGATCTACAAGGTCGGAAGCGGCAAGGTGATGATGCATGATTTACAGGAGCCCCGGGCGGGAATGGAAGGGGAAGTAGGGCTTGGCCATGGCGGCTCCTTCAAGGTTGCTTCTCTTCTTCTTCTTCCCCTGCTCCTCCTTGCTACCTTGCTGCTGCCTCTGCCTCTGCTTCTGCTTCTCCTTCTCTTCCTTCTCCTGCTGCTGCTTCTGGATATCGTCGTCGGACTCGTTAACCGACGGCGACGACGAGGAGGACGGCGGCTTCTTGGGGAGCACTTTCTTGGCAAGCGACGGCATGCAAGACAAGCCCATCGTTGCAAAGCTTGCAAGCTGATCAGCTCAGCTTCTTGCTGTCTCAGCTGCTGCTGCTGTTGCTAGCTACTTGCTTGCTGCTCGTGTCTCTGTTGTGGAAACTTGGGAGGGTTCTTGCCCACCATTATATAGGATAGGAGCAGAGAGGAGAGGAGAAGAGAAGATTGGTGCAGTTCCACATCCTCTGGCTCCAAGCTTCCAGCGGAAGATTGCCACTAATTCATCTCCATTTCGTCTCCAATTGATGGTTATTTTCATTTGAGCACATGGTCAGCACGACCTTAATATCCTAATCCATAAACCAACCTCGATTCCCTCGGCGTGTAGTGGTGGAGCAGGTCACGTGCGTTGTGTACAAGCATACCGAGACAGAGAGGGTCTGACAGGTGAGACCGTGGACACTGTCGGTCCACCTGTCAGTCGGTACGTAGAAATGCATAGCATTGGCACCTATGCATCCGCTGTCGAATTGCTGACTGCTTCTGATGAGGGCTGTTGCTGTCTTGACCAATGACTGAGCAGAGAGCTTCCTTGGTAGGCAAGCTTCTCAGCTCAGCTTAACAGCTACAGCCTACAGGTGTCCATCTCTTCCTTCTTTCCCTTTCATCGGAGAATAATCAATTTTGCTTCATCTGGATTAATTTTTTGTAAAAAAAAAATCCCAGCCAATTATTTATTAGAATTGGATAACGGTTGGAAGCCTTCTGGTTTTTGACGATGCATCCTTAGCACATTTACATCTAGATTCTTTCCTCTAAATTTTCTTCACATCAAGTAACAAATGCTCTTACAAACATGTGTGGCAAAACCAAGCAGACACCAACGCCATTGACATATATTTTTACACATTGTTAAATAAGACACAATAAAAGATTATACTAACGCATGGTCCCATAGCGTTGTAAAATTAGAATACGTGGTTCTAGACACTTTAGACTCCTTTTTATTTGTAGTTCTTTCGGTTTTGTTTTGACTTGCAAAATTTATCACTTTTATACAAATTACTAAGTGTAACATTCTCAATATTTGTGGGAGGGGTTTCCCTCAAAGTTCTTAAAAATTATTTTAAAAATATTTTTAAAGTCTTTTATGTCTTTTTTTAAAGTCTCTCAATTTTATCAACAACAACCAAAATCGAACCACAACCATAGAATCAAAGAACCATAGAATCAAAGAGGGCCTTTGTATATCCATGCACACCGCGCATCTCGGCCGCCTAAGCCAAATCCAACGGTCGCTGGTAATTTTACAATTAACCGCCTGCGCCTCATCCCAAACAGCCGCACGCAAAATCAAAATAAATTATTACACCAAATAGGCAATATAAAAAGATAAATTTTACTGAAATGCTACGCTACGCTACACTAAGCCGAAATGTACAAGACCTAAAATACTCTATCTAAAGTTACAATATTTTACAGCCACCGAGACAAATGCTATTACAAACATGTGTGGCAAAACGAAGCAGACATCAACGCCATTGACATATATATTTACACATCGTTAAAAGACAGATTAGTTGAGTTACACTAACGCGTGGTCCCATAGCATTGTAAAATTAGAATATGTAGTTCTAGACACTTTAGACTCCTTTTTATTTGTAGTTCTGGTTCGGTTCTGTTTTGACTTGCAAAATTTCACTTTTATACAGATTACTAAGTGTAACATTCTTAATATTTGTGGGAGGGATTTCCCTCAAAGTTCTTAAAAATTATTTTAAAAATATTTTTGAAGTCTTTTATGTCTCATTTTAAAGTCTCTCAATTTTATCAACAACAACCAAAATCGAACCACAACCATAGAATCAAAGAGGGCCTTTGTATATCCATGCACACCGCGCATCTCGGCCGCCTAAGCCAAATCCAACGGTCGCTGGTAATTTTACAATTAACCCCCTGCGCCTCATCCCAAACAGCCGCACGAGTTTGACATCCCAACAAATTGGCAAAATGAAGATACCATTCGCCTGTACAAAGCACTCTCAAGTAAGCCAAAATTGAAAACATCATTCTTGCTTCACTGATAAATTATCACTGCCCCATGGTCAGAAAACACGAGACTGCGGCATATCAATTACATATCATACCTCAGAATGGCTCCTGTAAGTTGTAACCCAGCTAACACTCCATATAGCCCAATGCAGCGAATTATCCGACGTGCAAAGCTCTCACTACACATACATGATGTCCAGGCTGTCAATTAGATCCCACTCGCGGAACACAGTGGTTCATGTTGATTACCACAGATCCTCCACAAACACAGACAGCTACCCCAGATAAACTCTTCTCTAAATATTCATCACAGTTTCCCTTACAAAGCTTTTTCTTTCATAAACGCCGCAACTCCAAAAACATAAATGTGTCAGTATTATCTTCAAGAATTCACCTTTAGAACCATTGCAAGGGTCATTATCAGTACTCAGCGCAAGAACATGAAACATCCCAATTCGATCTCCCAAGATGCCATTAGACTCTGTGCTAGCAGTATCAGTGGTTGCCAGCTTCTCAAACTTGGTGAGCATCTCCACCTGTTTTGCTCTTTAGAGTCTGGACAGGACCTTTCTGCATATTGCATTGCTCTGTGGAGTCTGTATCACTGGCAACTAAAGAATGAAATCCACACCTTAGTTAAATCCAACTAAGGCCAGGTTCTTTCTTCACGCCTCGCTGTTTCATCAGATCCATTGTTTTTGAAGCTAAGGAGAGCTCCCCAGCATCCAGGTAAATATTGTAAACATTTACATAGGATGCTGAGGAAGTGGGTTCTAGTTCCATTATCCGATTCGCGGCAAGCTGACCTCTCTCTATGTCTCTATGAATACGACATGAGGCCAACAAAGTCCGCCAAATCACAGGGTAATCATCGAAGCCTGAATCCCTTATAAAAGCCTCTGCATCAGCTAGTCTTCCAGCTCGACCAAGGAGATCAACAACACAAGTGCAATGTTGTACGGTTGGGCTCAACCCATATACCTTATTCATAGCATCATAATACCTGCATGAATTGTCAAAGGAGGTTGAGCAATGAAACAAGTATAACTCCATAGTAAAAGAGTCAGAAGCACGTCAGAATCACAAAAACTAAAGCTGTAGTGTTTTTCTTTTCTAATTAAGAAAGTTAAACCAGTAATTGAATTAACAATACGACAAAAAAATGATAGCCTTACGTGAGTCCATCATCAACAAATCCTGCATGGCTACAGGCAGTAAGGACACCAAGAAAAGTAATCTGGTTTGGTACCACATTTGCATCGACCATCTCATTGAAAAAATGTAAAGAGTCTCTTGCACAACCATGCTGTGCATGACTTGATATTACTGCAGACCAAGAGACAACATCGCGTGATTCCATTTCCTGAAACCTCTGAGTTGCAGCATCTACATCCCCTGATCTGGCATACATATGTATGCAGGAGTTCCCCGTGACAGTGAATCGATCAAGACCAGATTTTGTAGCAAAGCACTGGATCTGCTCACCATACCTTTCAACTGCCAAACTGGCGCATGCATCCATCACACTTGATATAGTGAAAGGATCAGGTTTCAACCCAGCACTCAATGATTCATGGAACAAGCCCAATGCCCTTTCAAAAAGCTCATTTTGAACACATCCAGAAATAGTCGAAGTCCATGTGACAATATCTTGCTTAGGGACGGATCTGAAACACCTGAACCCGTCTTCCGTATGGCCAGAGTTGAAGTACAAGTCGATGAGCGCACTCCCAATGAAGTCATCTCCCTGGAAACAGTGCTTGAGCACTTGCCCATGTATTTGTTTCCCAAATTCAAAGTCATCTGCCAAGTTACACGCTCGTAGGACGCTGGAGAATGTGAACTCGGTAGGCTCCATCCCTCGGCTCTGCACCTCTGAATACAGGCTTAATGCTTCTCTTGCCACCTCCTTGTCAGCAGCAGCCTCGTCACGACAGAATCCCGCGATCATGGCATTGAACACAACCACATTGGGGTCATTCACCGACTTGAAAAGAGCTACAGCTTCACGCAAGGCGCCATTCTTTGCGTACATGTCGATCATCGAGCTTGCAAGAAACAAGTCAGGGTCCAACCCAACCTTCACCACGCATCCATGGACAGCCTCTGCAATATCCCTCGCAAAGCCACCGCTACCGGAGCAACACTTTATGACGCTTCCAAGAGCGAACGAATTCAAGCCCATTCCGCGCTGGCGCATCAGCGCGAATAGCCTGAGCATCTCCTCGCGTCCACTAGCTCGAGCGTACCCGGAGACCAGGGAGTTCCACGAGACGTCGTCATGCTCCTCGGCAACCCCAAACACCCGCCTCGCCTCGTCCATGTCGCCGCACCTGGCGTACATGCCGATGAGCGAGTTGGAGACGAAGACGCCTCTAGCGATCCCTTCAAGAGCGGCCAGCGCATGGACGGCCTTGCCCGCCTTCAGGTCCCCCGCGCGAGAGCAGGCGGCGAGCGCGGCGGCGTACGTGAACCGGTCGGCCTTGACCCCCGCGCGCCGCGCGCGGGCGAAGGTGTCCAGAGATTGGCGGGAGAGCCCGGCGCGGGAGTAGGCGTCGATGACGAGGTTGAAGGAGACGGCGTTGCGGCGGGGCATTTCGTCGAGCAGGCGGCGGGCGGCGAGGGGCCCGGTGAGGCGGCAGTAGGCGGCGAGGAGGGAGTTGCGGAGGAAGAGGGAGGGGCAGGGGTGGGCGCGGGCGATGTGGCCATGGACGCCGGCGGCGTGGGGGAGGGCGGCGCAGGAGCGGAGGAGGTGGAGGTAGAAGACGTCCAGGGAGGGGAACGGCGGCGGCGCCCGCGGCGGCATATGTGGGTCCCGCTCTACGCATTTATGGCAGTGTCGATACTCTAAAATAGATTAGTGAGTTTGCTACTAAATTCGGTGAGTTCGCTAGATATACCATTATAATTTTTTCTTTTTCCGGTATGACACTACTAAATCTGACACTGTCAAATGATATTTTATGTAATAAAATATTACAGTCGAGCGTAGAGAAGCCAGGGAAACAAATAGTGCAAAGTCTATTTTCTCCCTGGAGTTAGAGAGTTGAGCAATGCGATGTGCGGATATGAAAAAAAAAAGGAAAATACGTAAAAATTCGTATAACCCCCCCCCCCTAAATTTGTATGTAGTATCATGGGGGAAAATGACTTTAACTCTTACATAGACTGTCATACAAAGAGAAATGATACTTATCAAATTTACTGATTTTTAGTGACCAAGAAATGGTACTTATCAATTTTTTTCATTTTAGTATCCAAACGGTACAGTATAGCAGCGCTCCGGTAGTTGCGCGTTGCAACTTGTGACGGAATTTATATTTTTTTATGTAAGCATAAATACAAACAATTTAAATGTTATGTTAAGGTAACACACACTTTAAATACATGTTTAACTAGCTTGACAAAACGTAGTCTTTTAAGCCCAGTGTCGATTGTCGAAGCGATAATCTCCTCCATATAATTAGTCCAGTGGCGACAGAGACTAACAACGTCAACTCTAGAGGGTTTAAAGTGGAATGGTTGCCTTTATTGAGATTTATCGCTGGACGACTGGCACTTTGGTCTTGAGGGAGTGCGGTGATTACTTGCTACCTCCGTTTTTTTTTCACTTGACCATTCTTCTTAATAAAAAATACATTTATACGTAACCTATCTTTAATAATAAAACAAATCACAATAAAATAAATGATATTTATTTATTTTTGTACATGGAATGATGGAATCGTTGTCTCGTTGACTACCTTCCACGCAATTTAAGTACTCCAAACTGGTTTGCGAGCGAACAGATTATGGGCATATTTGATTTATGTTTTTTAAAGCTTATTACATCATTGCGATCTATAGGAATTATTCCTATATTTTTTGTTCGACTTCTACCGCGTGCTCGTTTGATTTGTAATGATAAGGCACCTATGTATCCTTTTAAAATTCCATACGAAAACGAAACTTTATTTTCTTTTGATTCAATCAAACACAAGAACCTTTTTTTGGACAGACGCAAGATATTCCATTAAAATGTTTTTCATATTCCGATCCAGCCAACCAAGCGATCAACTACTACAGTACGATCAATAAATAGCCCATCAGATCCCACTTCTAACTGTAGGCTTTGTTGCACATACTCCGCTTGGGCATAATCAGAGTCATGTTCACTTGCTTTAGCTCTTGATTACTCGAATAATTACAAAGCCCAACAAACCAACTACCACACGTATGCGCTCTTCTGCACGATGAACCGGGGAATGTACGCATTGTCAAGCAAGATGAAGCATAAACAAGAAAGCAATTCACTCCAAATACAAGTTGATAGGTTTTAAAACAACGACAGTACATTCATAGTATTATGATTCAGAATACTCAGCGAAAGCAAGTTCTGAATTTAAAACTAGTTCTGAGTACAGGCACCAGGTACATAAGCCATCGCAACAACTGTCGGTACAGGATCACAGGCCAGAGCCTCCACCAAGCATGTTATGAATATCAATATCCAATGGAAGCTCTCATCCCCTCGAACCAACACTAAGCTCACAGCAAGACACAAGCACAGGCAAACGACAGTGATAGAAGAGAGAGAGGGTTTTACCTGCCAGGAACACAATGTCAGGAATTCTACCTGCGCCTGGGGGAAGGTGAGCTGCTGCTCCGGCTGTCACTAGAGATGCTCCTTCCTCTAGGAGGCCTGCAATAGGTAAGTTTTAATTTTTAAAGAAAAAAAAAACTCAATTACAAGATGTGTACAGAGTTACCATATAATCATTATATTAGAACATCCAGGCATAATCAAACCAATGGGAAATGTGTGTTACCTTCTAGGACTGCGACTCCTTGACACCCTTCTTGGTCCCTATACAAAGAAAATTGTTTAGCATTCAACCACTTTTCTTAGGCGGCATTGAACAACTCAGTATCACGTATCTTGATAAACAACAATGGGTGAACGAAACAAAGTATCGTTTCCTCCACAAGGCTACAAAAGAACCACAGTGGCTGTAGCACTCACCTTTATTGGAGGACTCGGTGATCGAGAATATGATGAATCTGACCTTCCACGCCTCAATGGAGGTCCTCGACCCCTGCTATCACAAAAAGAATTAGATGTGACTTGTGAACTCTGATGGGGAGCGACCGAGCGAGAGAGCCACTTGCTACCTTCGAGGAGATATTGATCTAGAGCGTGAATGAAGGGGGCGGCGAGGAGGAGAACGACTATGACGGCGTGGAGGTGGCGGCGGCGGCCTTCTTGGAGGGCTCCTCAGCCGTCTTGGAGGTGGTGACCTGCAGGAAAAAAAAGATGAACTAGCATAATTACTATTCCATGTAAAATCAGGGGGAAATGGATATAACGTAACTTCGGACACAGCAAAAGTACAAAACCCAACACAGAAAAATGGGTGAATTAAATGAAAAAAACAGCAACTAATCTTATAACCCAGGATATTTAGCACATGTATGTGATTGATATGAGATAACTATCATGCAAACAAAGAAGGATAAAATTAGCAAACATCTTTAATACTAATTGTATGATTATGACTACGTACAAACACGTGGTGACCGGATAGGTGCAAACAATCGGCAAACTTAAATGAAGAGCAATACTTGATACATATTTAGTCTGTTCTCTGGCTTACGTGACTTGTCTTAACTTATCTTTCTATTTGGTTATCTTCGTTTGAAATACAAACGATTTGGTTTTTTGAATCCCATTTTTTATATCTCTTAACGCGTCTCTAAAAGCTCTACAGAACAAGTCAAATAAAGAGGATCTGGTTCTCAGAAGTCACCTCAAGAAGCTCTTGAAGTTAGGAGACAAGCTAGATAAGTAGATAAGCTGGATAACTAAGCTGAGGAGAAATACATGGGTCTAAAAGTACTACAATATGTTGTGTACTCTCCTGGATGAGGCATAGACAAATTGAACAAGATAATAAATATTGACAAGCTCAAAATGTCTTACCGCCTTCTAAGAGGTCCAGGGGACCGTCTGCGTGGTGATGGGCTGCCACGATCCCTCCGCCTAGGTGACAGACTGTCATTGTGAGAAACAGTGTCAGCAATTCCAATAACACCACACAAGATACACCAGAGATTTATATATTGCTTAGTGCTTACCGCATCGGTGACCTATGCCTTCTAGGCGGTGGAGAACGAGAATGTCTTCTGATTGGAGATAATGGTCTCCGGCGAGGAGGTGTGTCACCACGCCTGACAGGGGAAGCATCTGGACGACGACGAATAGGTGGAGAATCAGCACGACGTCTAGGAGATGGATCAGATGGACGCCTGGGTGACTCAACCCTTCTATTTGGAGGAGATCGCTTTCTTGGAGGTGAAGCTGCCTTTCTTCGCGGTGGTGATGCTGGTAGGAATGTAATAGGATTAAATTATCGAAGTTATACAACATGCAACGAGAAATTGAATCCTAGAAGATAGGAGCATAAATAATAACCCATAGGTAGAAGTGCCAATTGAAGTAGCAAAAAGTTGCACCGGAATAGTAGCCCCTAGCTAAAATATATTAAAAGGATATAGCGTTTTAGAAACTTACGTTCCCTAGGACGTTGAGGAGCATCCTTTTCAACACTAGCAACACCTCTATCATTCTGAGGAGCATCTCTCTTTGGTGGAGGTGGAGGTGGAGGTGCCTTCACAGGTGAAGCCCTTTGGCGTGGTGCTAGTGTGAACCTCAACTTGACAACATTTCCATCAATTTGACCCTGAACAGATGTGAAGTTATTGGTCATGTGCTCAAAAAAGAAAGGAGCAGGGTTTTTTTACGCCCTATAACTTCATGAAAAGTTCACATAACCCTATGCAGTTAAAATTTAACAGCCCCTGAACTCACAAAAGCAGGTCCAGTTCACACCTTGAGGTGTTTGGGATGGTGGTTTCACTGATGTGGAGATAAATTTGTCACATATACAACTCACATCACCAAATTTTGCTATGATGGCATCCTAATCAATAGTAGTAATAAAAAAACCTTCCTAAAATGAAGTTATTACTAGAAACATAAATAAACAGCAGAAAGCATACACCATCCATGTGCAGAAGAGCCTTCTCAGCATCAGCTCGCTTCTTGAATTCAATATATCCATAGCCACGAGGAAGATTAACCTATATCAAAAAAAAAGTGTACGCGTCAAGGGGAGCTTCGTCAGCAAAAGGTCCACGCAATAAATTAACTTACCATTCGGTCCATTGATAGCTCCACATTCACCACTTCACCAAAACTTCCTGCAAAGGGTAGTTAAGACCATTATAATGCGTATTGTTTGTTTAGCACAATTGTTTTACATACAAAATACTTTTAAAACAGCATTGCTTTTACACTTTCTGCAAACTCCACTATAACATGGTATGCTATGGAAGAAAATCTGAACATGCAAAAATGTTTACCAACTTTAACATTGACCTTAAGTTCATCCTAGCCTAACATTTTGATGAAATTGATGAATGATATTATAGCAAGTATCAGCAACTTGACAGCCACCCAAACCGCATATCGAATTTAGTAAAACCGCAATCAAAGTTAATCAGTCATTTTAGTTTCCTGTCCGGTTGAGGGTAAAAAAAAAATTAGGCTCGTTGATGGCAAGATTTTGCGTTGCTTTAACAGAACATCAAGCCAGAATGGGCCCATTACTATAGCAGTATGAACACATCCATCACAAAAGAAACAGAGTACAGCTAATAATTGACCAACCATAGAACTGGAAACTTCATGGAATATGAAAAAAAATCCATTACACAAGGGGTTAAGATAAAAATAAAAGAAAATACATCAGAAATTAACTATTTAAAAATTCAAAAAATGAACATTGCTAACGGAGATTAAAAAGCCACTTGGTAGCTCAACTATGAAACAAGGAGAACCAAAGTAAAGTCAAACATAAACTTAATTTCACCCTCTAGAACTCAAATCATAACAGTATCTACCAGGCTACCTTACAACAACAATGAAGCGCATAAAAAATATGTAAACAAACTCACCAAATATCTCTTTCAAATGAGCCTCATTAACATTCCTGGATAAATGATCAATGTGGAGAACAACCGACTCTGTAGCAGGAGATGTTTTCCTGAAATAAACATCCACAATTTGAATATTGCAAAATTGCAACACACAACAAGAGATACAGAGCATATCTTATGGTCAGTTAATATCTCATGTTCCAGGGGAAATTAAAATTAAGTATTTAAGCACAAATGAGATTATACAAGAACACAAATGTCGAATAGCGGATTGAGATTATACAAGACATATGATTAGAAAGTAGCAACAATAGTTGCTAAATAAATAATTTATGTTGCATGCTACTGCTCTGTACCTTGCTAACAAAAAGGAATCGGTTCAAAATATAATAGGCATCGTGAACAAGCTTTGTATTGTCATCCCACGAATAGCATTACATACACAGTTACACACCATATTTGTTCGTGACATGAAAAACAAAATCAAATTCAAACAGTGTGCTTAAACATAAAAGCACATGTGCCAGCAGAATAAAAATAATTCTACAAGTATGTACCTTGGGGGTGAAGGTTTTTTAGGTGGAGGTGATGGTGAACGGGCTCTTTTGGAGGGTGAACCTCTTTTAGGTGGGGGTGAAGGCGATCGACCTTTCCGTGCTCCGGGTGAGCTGTGCAGACAAAGAACCCATAAGTATTGTGCTAAGGTCACAGAGAACAAACGTGGGAAACACAAAAAATTTAGAACCACCAAAGACGCGTATGTTGCTGAAAGCAGCAAGCATGAAGAGTAACCGAAATACTTCATAGATGAGCCAATTTAAGTGCACATACCATAGCGATAATTGGAAGTTGGCAAGTTATTTTCTTCAGAATTCAAAAGAAGTACATCCATACTGTTGATACTGAAGAACTACATCCATATCAACGAATCCCAGTAGGATTAACTGAATTAAACAAAAAAAACTGGAATATGCAGGCTGCTCCTATGTCCTATATTGGTCATCGTATACATTCTGAAAAATAATAGTCCTGTAAAATGTGGGCTTGATTTTGTAACCAGCTCCAACAGGCCCCTAGAGCACATAATCAAGTTGCAATCAATTCCTAGAACATCCATTATAAGTTCTAAGCAACTACTCATTTCTTTAAAAATGGCAGATTTTGGGGGGAGAAAAATCAATGCTACAGAAATATAGGACGAAGTCTACAGATGACAGCTACACGGTAACAGAAGATCTAGGGTTTGCATTCCTAAACAAAATGGCGTTCACATCAGTAAAACCAACGCCAGTAAATATAAGAAAGTTAAACATAAAGACATCAGACTGGCAGGCGGGCATCTAAATAAGT
This sequence comes from Raddia distichophylla, assembly GCA_005191435.1. Taxonomy (NCBI): domain Eukaryota; kingdom Viridiplantae; phylum Streptophyta; class Magnoliopsida; order Poales; family Poaceae; genus Raddia; species Raddia distichophylla. The sequence goes on along the minus strand of SPJY01033140.1, from coordinate 36,517 downwards.
TACTGCTCCAGACTAAGCAAATTAGGTAGCACAAATCTACTACGCGAACCATCGCCAAACCTAAAACACCCTCCCATAAGGCGAGAGTGGCAGTGTTGAAACACCACCTTCTCTGAAACAAAGCAGTGAATGAAGATGGATCCTGAGGCTGGGGCGGAGGGTCTGACCTGCGCTTGGCAGGGGGAGGGGAACGACTCCGGGATGGAGAGGACGACGACGAGAAGGAGCGCGAGCGCGAACGAGACGAGCCAGAGCCGGAGGAACCGGAGCGGGACGAGGAACCGGAGGAGGACCGCGAGGCGGAGCGGCCGCGGCGAGGCTTCGCCATCGTCTCCGGCGGCGGCGGCCGGGCGAGCGAGGTGGGTTTGGGTTAGGGTTTTGCTCGGGGAGGAGGACAGGGGCTTGGGGATGGGTAGGGTAAGGTAAAGGTCGGGGATGTGACGTGATTCGTCGGCCCGGGCCCATTTGCAGGGAATCAAAAGGTCATAACTCGGAAGAGGGCAATATGAGGGTGAGTTCCTGGATAGAAAATATTACTTTTTCTAAGATATAGCCGTCGTATCAACTAAAAACTAAAAATAAGCGATGGCTCCATTGCATTGTATCTTTAACATTGTTTTTATCATTAATACTTTTTCTTTTTTCAAATCCACATTCTCTCTGCGCATTAATTTTACAGCTTTATGATGAGTAGAAATGACTTTTTAAGGATTAAACCATCTCCTTCTCTCTTATTAATTCTGCACCACGTTAGCCTTGCATCCTATATGGGGAATGGATAAATTAAGGAGAATGCTCATAACCGGGTGTTCAGTCACACTCATCATTGAATTCCTTCCCCCAAATCTTTGATGGAGATCTAACATTTTAGTAGCTCCTCTCCCTTTCTCAGATAAGTACCTCTTATTCCCCTTCCTCCCCATATAGATATAAGCAACCGCATCCCTATCCCTCTCCTCTCATCCTCGTGTAGCTTCTTCTATCTTACAACTTTCTCTGCTCCCACCACCGAGACCGTTGAAGCTTGGACGGAGACGGCTTTAGTGGAGAGAAGAGGGAGAGGGAGTGGAGTAATAGCCTTTTAAACGTAATGCTTCCTTCCTTTGTTTCTATTCAGTTTACCATATAAGAAACAACAATGTCCTCTCCTAAAAACTGCACTCCATCTTAGCAATCCATTCTATGTGCGGGTTAAGGAAACAGTGCCATCATTTCATCGGAAGAAATTAGCCAACAAAATAGAAGAAAACACACATTGTCATAAAAATGCTGAAAAATCAACATTAGTCAACAATACACAAATAAACTAAATTAAATTTAAGTACAGTCCAATGGCCTCACGGTGAGAACAATGTTTATGTCAGCACTAGGATCAAATTACAAAGCAAATCAGGCACTTTTGGAGAGCACTCGAGCACGAGCTAAACACAACTCCAAATATTCTCCTTCCTTCTATTCTTCTTGCCTCTGGTTGCTCCTCCAATGGTTTCAACAAAGTGGAGTACTTGGTTCCTACTTTCTATCATGTGATTCATAGATTGAAAACACTATTGTACGGACGTCCAGCGCTTCGGACGCACTTGTGCTCGCGGGCCGCACGGCCCGCGAGAGGAAACCCTGGCTGCGCGGCAGCGGAGAGGGGACATGCTAGATAGGGTGGGACCCACATAGTGTTTTCGTTTTTCTTTTTGATGATCATAATTTTTGACTGGGTGTTTTCAACCGTTTGCACCAACGTGTTCCTCGTTTTTTTACAAACAAAACAAGACATATGTTACCATATAAATTTTGATCGGGTTTTTCTCAAGTTTCATTAGTGGATCATCAAGTTTCATCAATAAATTCTCAAGTTTCATCAGCAGGTTCTCAAGTTATTGAAACTTCAATCTTACCTAGTGAAACTTGGGTTTCGTCTACTGAAACTTGGATTTCATACTCGTTAAACTTGCTGAACTGTCAAGTTTCATCAAGTTTTAATAGGGTTCATCCAAGTTTATTCAAGTTTCATCAGGTTCATCCAAGTTTCATCGAGTCTCAACAGGTTTCATCCAAGTTTCATCAAGTTTCAACAGGTTTCATCCAAGTTTCATCAGATTACATCCAAGCTTCGTCAGGTTTCATCCGGCGCCCGCCTTCATCAGCACCCGGCCAAAGTTCAGTAGTGTATGTGTTAAGTTTCATAAGTGGGTTCTCCTAGTTTCACATCAAAAAATTGAAAATGTGAAAAAAAATTTAAAAAATGAAAAGTATTTAAAATGGGTTGCCCTCAATTTTAGAAGAATTATGAAATTTACTACATGCAATTTGAACACTATTTGAATTTTATACAAAATCAGAAGTTTAATTGAAAAATTACCAACTACGCATCTAGCCAACGTCAACATCCACGTGAACGGGTGGCTGATCGGACGGTCGTCGCTTGACCGGCGCGCACGTCCGAACGAACATCCGAACCCTGGCAATAAGCCTCTCCTTTTTTCCGATCATAGAGAAGCCGTATGAAGCTAAGGTTTCATGTACGGTTTTGGAATAGCGGTGGGAACTGTGATGTTATCAAAAACAACAAAAACCAGCGCAAACATGTAATAGCATATTCGAAAGTAGATATGTGGTTTTACAAGTCCTAGGATTTTTTTTGAGCCCCAGGCGACGACGTGCTGCTCCGGCGTTTGAGCCCCAGGCGACGACGTGCTGCTCCGGCGGCTCGGAGCCGAGCGTCTCGCCGTGGAAGGGCACCACCACGGCCGAGTGCCGACCCGGGGCACGAGGCACTCGCCGGCGTTGAGGGCAAACCTGGGATCCAGCGCCGGCCGGCCGAGGTCCGCCGGGTCGAGGCCGGAGACGGCGATGACGGCGGTCGTCGTCGATCCCAGCCCAGATCGGCCGGGTGGGTTTCCTCTCAATAAGCCGGATCGGAGTGAAACGAATCCCTGGTTCAATTTCCAGATTCCACCTATGTATTGGCTACAGCAATTTCCAGATTCCACCTATGTATTGGCTACCGCACCGACCCATCAAATTCTAAGACATGATTTTGTCGTCATGTGTCAGGCTTGGACCTTGGTCGATCTCATTACTGTCATGCATAGCACCGTAATTCGCGAAACTGCATGCCCTTCTGTTGGAAACTGCTATATTTGCTGATATTTTCCTTTTCTTTTTGAACTTTACTATTTGAATATTTTCAAGTGGTACATTTTTTAAAAAATAACAAATAACCTTCATTACTTAACAAAAATTACAAGGCAAGTTACAACAAAAACCATTAGTCTAAACAGTAAGAACCGTTGACTGCTTACCAGAAACAACATACGAGTATGTCATTTCTATCAGGCCATTTCTTATCCGGGAGGAGCTTGTGAGCTAACATCTTTCAAATATCTTGTAAAGATTCTCCAGAGATGAAACCTGCACAATAGTTTATAATCAAACAACTCAAGGAGTCAAGGTTGGCAACCCCTATCAGCTATATAGGTAAAATACCTGAGGACACACTTAAAATCATTTCAAAGTTTGCTCTTGCCCGTCGACAAAAAACCGGATAATCTACTCAAAACAGAAGTTGCTGCTAGTAAAACGAAACATTTTTTTTTTACGTGTTGTGATTCTAAAAGAATTCAAACAGCGTAACTTGTACCAAAATTTCTACAACCTTATTAACAAGTTTAAAACAATCTAATGCCAATGGTTGGATGAGAACGTGCAATGGAAAGAACTTGTACATAATAATGACAACACATTAAGATGGAAAATTGATATTTTTGCTGGCAAAACTGCAGTTTCTGGCCTTCGGTGATTATGTCATGTTTGAATGTTTTCTGTGAACTCAACATAAGTAACTAGTTTGGTTACAAGAAACAAGTAACTTGTACATCAGCATGCCAACAAATTAGGGTAGAGAATTGAGCCCATTGGTATCTTTGTGAACTCAACATTAATATAAGCCTGAATGCACATAATCACCGAAGATTAAAAAAATGAACTTTACCAAAGTTAGAAAAGAACCTGTACTAATGTTCCATCTGTTGCCATGGACTTCGGGGGTTTGAGAAAAAGTCGCATCGATGGAAACAAGACATGCTGAATGGTCCACTCACGTTGAGCCCATGCTGTTTCTGCTTCCGCAAGTAGTTCTTGATCAACGTCATCATCTGTTGTTCAATTTGTCTTTAGCACAAATAGGATGAACTTAAATGAAAATACATACAACTGATGTCCCAATTGAAGATCTAGTTGCATCATCCTATGTCATAGATATTTGTTGGGTATATCATCAATTTCCATATCATGTTATCTGAGAGATTACAGAGTAGAAAACTGGGAGATGTAACTCAATGGTTACAGAATATCGATATCCAACAATAACAGGCTAACCTGCATTTCTTAAATCATTATCAGCATGCTCACCACTTGCCATGCTATCTTTATTTTTCTTGTATAATTGAACGCCATCCCCAGATGGATTTGGAAGGATGGGAGGATGAAGCGCGTAGAAGTTTCCAATAGCAGCAGCAGCCGTTCTGAAGCACTCTTTCTCATTGTCCCAGTCAACCTATTATAAGATGGTGATTACAAATTAGTCAGGACTAGCAGAACTGGGATAACTAGAATTGAATGTCAAATAAAATACGTCATGGAGTGACATTAAAAAAACAAGTTAGAATATAAGTTAGGAAACAGAAGTTACTTTATGATACTTAGCTTCCATATCATCATGAAAAACTAAATTAAAATTTGAACCAATGGGAAAGCCTGCAAATATAATACTTGCTATTGCCTCAGCAGAGAACCAACAGCCAAAAAAGGCAAAAACTAAAAACAAATCTATATAGATAGTCAACGTGAAAAGTTAATAAAAGAAAACCTACATCATTGCCCAAAGCCAGCATGAATTCTGGTAAACGATCCATATCAGGAGTATATTGATCAAGTACAACAGGAAGCCTGGTCAAGTTGCCATCTTGATCAATGTGAATAGAGAAGTACTCATTAATCATCTCAGCATTTTCTTTGATTATCTCAGTGTTAACCTGAAACAAATAAATATTACCTTCATCAGAGGAGCAGTGGACTGAGCTGTCTTAGAAGAATCAAGAAATAGAAACAGCACGCAGATGGACAAACGAGAAAGGGAGGGGCCATTGACAAAAACTAGCAATTGAGATAACAACTTACCTCTGCAATCTCCAGTTTCTCATCATCATTTCCCTCATCCATTAATTCATCATCTTTCAGTGCCATCATCAGCAACTCCCAGAGTGGAGCTGGTTCACTAAGCTGTATAGCATTGAAGTTCCCAAAACGGCACAAAGCTTGCTGGTACATGAGTTCTTTACTGCATCACAAGCTGAATCATCAATACAGCACATAAAAAAAGGCAAAATAATTAACCAGAGAAACAAAACCAATTCAATATTTTCAAGAGGTCGTGGTAGTTCCAGCCTTCTAGTCTTGTAGATGGGTATGATATGCATGACGTAGCAAATTGATAATGGTGTCTGTGAGCGACGTGTCTATGTACACGTGCATGTGTTTGCACATGTTTTAAGAGTGGAACTGGATTTTCTGGTACTTTCAATGAATCATGAATTTGAAAAAAAAAACATGAATGGAAGGTTGAGAAACAATTCATTATAAAGTTTACCTAACATTTACCACATTTACAAGGTATAGACGGGTACTGTGCTGTATCAAGGCAAAAACTTCATCAGCAAGTCCAACATATGTGCAATTCTTAACAATGTCCAAAAGGCCTGCAGAAATACAAAAATTGTCGGTCTAAAAAACTGAAGGAATGCAATGCCCTTCAGGCATCACAGGATGGATCATGGATGAGCTCACCAGGATGGACGTTGGAATCTATTTCCATACGAAGCTCATGACGACTGGACAAATCACCAGCATCTTTTGTATTTCTCCTTGATCTTACAACATTTCTTGAAGAAACATGCACAGATACGAAAAAAATCAGTCCCAGAAGAAACCAATAACTTAAAATCACGTGTCTAAATGGCAACCAATCAAATTTCCAGTACTCCTAACTAAACCAGCACTATAGCATGCAAGTGCATAATTCCTCACATGAGGAAAGACACAGGAATAGTTAGTACAGAATTTTACGGAAATATGTGAAAAAAAAAGGAACACCAACAGATGATCATGTCGAATGACAGATTTTTTTTTAAAAAAAGAAGACCGGTTGTCAGCTTGCTAAAAAAACCACCTTACAGAAACAAGGTCAGGTTTCTTTTCAACATTTGAAGATTGACCATGCCAATAAGTGTGCAACCTTCCAGATGGATCGCGTGGATCTGTCCTAACCATTTGGCTCACAGGAATCTTTTGAGGTTTTGTTCCTGTAATATATGATGATTGAAGTAAGATGATTCATTGGGTGGGGTGGTGGAGGCACACTACTTACTAGTAACAAGACAGCTGAATTATACACAGGTAATTATCCAATAAGTAATATCTTATGCATACCAGAAGCCATGCTGACCTCAGTACCCTTTTCCTTATGAATTTTAGTTTGAGTAAGCACTGAGGGGTTTGCTGTCTGCAGTACACATGGGAAAGCATCATTAATGGACACAAAAGTTTACATCAGAATGCAAAATACATATGGGCATAATTTTGATGAATCAGATTGCTAAAGTTCATCTGCAAATTCAAGTGATTTAAATTTACATAGACAGATTGACAGTAGGAGGGTTGTATTTAAAAGAGTATATTGCACTAGAGGTACATATTGTTTGAACTTTGAAACTTTCGCAAGCAGGCACCAGTAAAAGTTAACTAGCATCAAATTTCAAGCTACAAGTAGGTTCCCTTTTTTTAGCAAACAAGTAGGCTTGTGCAAAAGGTCAAAAGTCGAAACAGAAGGTGGTTCTCCTGCAGTTTACTCTTTTTAAAAATACACAGCATTTTTAAGTATAGCAATGCTATACTAAATTGTATGTATATGAATACCATTGATGATGAAAATATCCCAGTATACAAAATACAAGGGAAAGATTGAGTTAAATCTAAGTTTGCCCATTTCAGCAAGGATCATCTAATGATAAAGTCATTTTCCGGGTAAAGAAAGTTTCCAAGAAAATGACAGTGTATGAATTTCAGCATAGTTTTCTGCAAATGTTTACGTGTTTGAAAACCAATGACGTCATGTAACTTGTAGTAGCTTTACAACAGATACATTGTCTTTAAGGATATTGCCTAGGTATGCTATCTGAAGTAATCAAACAAATATTAAGGACATGATCATATGAATTATTAACAGTTTATCATGCACAGTTTAACGATTTTGATAATACACCTACAATAAAAGTATAAAAGGCAAAGTAACTAAAGATTTATGTAGGCATAAATATATCGTCACAGCTACCAAGTGCTAAATAACAAAATAAATTACCTGAGTTTGGAATATCCTTGTGGTATTAGAAGTTATCAGCTTTTCCTCAACAGCATCTTTAATTATTTCAATGATACGCTCTTGATTCAAGAGGCTAACCTGCAAACCAAAGGTAACATTAAAAAAATCAACATTTGTTTTCTATCGTGAGAGTTGCAGAAATGCTTGAACATCAGGCTCAAATAATAAATGGAATTTGTGTTCTCTTGAACAATTCTTACAAGTATTTGTCACTATATACCTCTTTTTTGGTTGGATGTATATTAACATCCACATGTTCTGATGGAAGGTTGATGGACATGTATATGAAGGGTTTGGATGCTTGAGGCAATGTTGCAGAGTACACAAATTCAATAGCCCTTTTCAAAGAAGTGCAGTCCACAAGCCTATCTTAAGTACAAGTACAAAGACAGTTCAGTGCTGCACAGAAGCAATACATGACCATAACAAAATAGAAGAAGTACAAACTATTAGTTCACCCTAGGTTAGGGTTAGGGATTAAATAGCAGCTTCATATTGACAGATACGTAATGACATTTTTTTTTGCTGGTATCATCATTATTTCCTCAGTTAAATAAACATAATGTTGACAAATTGTCGATTCTACCAGAATTACATAACATGCAGTATACACATGGGCACTGATAGCGCAGTTAATGAGATAATTCCATATAAAATCATCACAATTAATTAACAGAAGAAAATTAGCACTAACAATCCACCGGTGCCTTGTGTTTTGTATGTTACAGTCAGAAGTAACTATATTTTGTATGGAGTACCATTTATGAAAAGAATCATTATAGTCTTCTTTGCCACATAATTTGCATTTGAGATGTAACCATTCATCTTAAAGATTGCATCTGCAGCATTCTCATCTGAAACCTCCATTTCCATCAGATCACGAACGACAGAAGCCCCATATACATTCCTGATAGCATCAAGCCTTGAAGATGTACTCACACTATGAACATCTGCCTTATTGGCTCCATGCTGTGACAAAAGAGAGGCAAATGTCACCCTCTTCAAATCGACGAGGTCACAAAAACAGGCAGCGATGCCTACCTTTCTGCAAGAGAAGTTCACTTTGTTGTGATGGACTGCAAACCGACTGATGAAGTCAACAATCTTTGGGTAGTCATCATTGGAGTTCTGCAATGTTTTCCTACGAGCTACCATATTGTAAAATAAATTTTCAACCTGTAGAAACGATTTTTTTGTTAAAAAGACGCAATACATGTACAAGTAATACGGAACTACTACTTTACGCAAACTCACCATGACTTGGGTTCCTTTAACAGCAGCACATGGCTTTGGCTCATTCTCCATTACTCCATCCCTATAAGAAACCCTGATAGGAAAAACATGATAACAATCGTTAACAAACAATTCTAGAATCAGGCAGAAAAAATTGAAGTTGCCAGTTGACTGACCTGTAGCCATGAAGCTGGCCTTCTGTTATCGTTGTCACAGTAACATGGCCGACATAAGTCATACTAGCCAAAGCCTCCCCTCTGAACCCCATGGATTTTATAGTCTGCAGATCCTCGTATGCAGACAACTTTGAAGTAGTATGCCTTTCACACAAAATTGGCAAGTCCTCAAGCTGTGAAAAGGAAGCCAAGTTAGCAGGGATAGGTGATCATCAACGATTGTTTATGCATATGCTTCATTTTCTGTACCTCTTTATTACACCTACACAATATTCTTCTTCTTCTATATTACACTAGTTGTTATTGGGCGTAATAACTTCGTATAGCATACATTATACGAAGTTATACGAGTTTGCCAATCAATCGTCCACACAAGTACACAACGATTATTCGCCACACGCACATGATTAGGAAATAATGGAAATCACATTTAGCATGCCCAGCATCTGCGAGAATGTGACGCTAGACGGCGCCGAAATATTCGTTGTGATAGCAACGGTAAGGGTTTAGGGTACGAGGGATTGGTCCCAGGCTCTAGGGTTTAGGAAGCGTACCCGGATGCCGTGGCCATCGTCGGAGACCTGGATGAGCTTGAGACCGCCGTCCTTAACGGTGATGGAGACTGTGGAGGAGCCGGCGTCGAGGCTGTTCTCAACGAGTTCCTTCACCGCCGACGACGGGCGCTGGATCACCTCGCCCGCGGCGATGCGGTTCACCACCGACTCCTCCAGCCGCCGGATGCGGGGTGGCTCCGCTCCGCATCCGCTGCCGCTGCCGCTGCCGTCGCGCTGTATCGGCTCGTCGGCGTCCATGCCGGCCGTTGAGGCTGGGAGAGTGGGGGCGGTGGAGAGGAGGGCTTTGGGTGTTCGCGCGCGCATATACATATGCTAAAAAAATCAAAGGTAATTTAAGGAAAATTTTATGTGATGTAAAATTTAACACAACACCTCTATCTCCTGATACGGTGATAGTCACCAACAGCATAATTAGAATAACCTAAAAAATCAACTACATAGTTGAAGACAACTCAATTCTTTATGTACATTCTTTCTCATCCGTGTCATGTTTTTTCTCAGTAAGGTTCGTAGATGATTTATAGACGATTGTCGGCTGACAACTTATGTATCCAATCCAAGACTTTGTTTACAATGACTCTAAACATAGTATCCCGCGACAATCTATAGGACGTCGCTAGAATTAATGATTTTTCAAACTTTACATTGTTTTTTCCCTTCAAATAAAATTCTTTCTTGTAGCCCTTCTATGAGCAGGTGTTATTAAATTCCTCGTGATGTTGTATGCAAATCCAATGGACATTTTGTATCATATGTGTTGAACACATAATTTTTCATAAGAAATAGTGTAAAAATTTTATGATATTGTTTTGAAAGCTAAGATATTTACTTCACATCTTTCATAATACTGCATGAAAACTAAATTAAAAAAAGCACACTCTACAGGATAATTCACTTCACTCCGAAACTCCAACACTTGTTAAGCGTCTAAAACATGCACAATAGTATAGACTTCTCGAAAAAAGTCTACTTCCCATCTCGAAAGATTTAAACCGATGTAAATAACCCCTATGCACGATTTTAAGAGTAGTTTTGCCACATAAACCGAACATATGGTCTGTTTTGTCCACATGAACTATGACGTGGCACTCGAATTTTCAAACATCAAATAAAATAAAAAAATTATGTGCCCATCCATCAGCTACTCAATTCCCTTCTTCTACCCCACTCTCTCCCCAACCTCTCTCTCTCTCCTCCTACGTGTGGCCATGGTGGGCGGTGGCCCGCGCTGTCGACGGAGGCTGCGGTGGCTTGCGCTCGCGCTGGCACGGAGGCGCCAAGGTGCGGGCGGTGGACGGCCGGCGAGCGGCACAGCGAGCGGCGGCAGGTGGACGGGAGATGGAGGGGCAACGCGACTAGGAAGGGTGGTGCAGTGAGGATGGGCGGCACGACAGAGGGACGTTGCCGCCGCCGGTGGGCGGCAGAGTCGCTGTGGGCTGCGAAGGGGCTCCACACCATGGAAGAGGAGGCGGATGGCGCCGATGAGAAAGAGAAGTTGGGAGGGGATGATAGCATGGCCCATGTATTATTTTTATTTCTTATTTTGTTTTATGACTTGATTGACACTTCAGCTTGCCACGTAGACAAAACTAGCCATGTGAACGACAAAGTATCAAAACCAACCACAATACCGCCTCCAAGGGGTTATTTGCACCGGTTTGCGTCGTTTAGGGGACAAAATATCTGGTTTTCGAAGTTAGGGGTTATATGCGCCTATGTCAATACTTCAGGGGTAAGTAGACTTTTTGCTAGACATCTAGACAACTTTGTCATGCACACGAAAATATAAAACCGATGAAAATATAAAAGATGGAAAGTATCGCATATTTCATATTTGATAACAATGTATTTCTTAATACTAAATTAAATAATAAGGCAACATATGCAGTGCAAATGTTTATTGGGTGCTAATATGCTAACAGCAGATCTGAACCATCAGATCTACGAGGAGTGGACCTGATCTAAAAAGGTGGAAGTCCCTTTCCATTTAGAAAGTTAGGGGGTTTTTGTGAAAGTATTTAAATGAGAAAAAATGGCTTTCACATCTCCAGATCTAGGCCGCTTCTGATGGATCTAGATCTGTTATTAGCATATTATCACTCAATGGACATTTGTATTAGATACGTTGTCATTAAATAAAAATTTATACAATTATACTCATATGTTTTTACAGGGTCTTAATCGGGCAATTGTGACAGTGATGGCAAATCGCTCTCCGGTGGGCGGCGGGCGGGGATCCTGATCCTCTGACTTCAGGGGGGCGAAGTCACGGTGACTTTGTCTATGACAATGGGGCCGGCGAGTCCTAGGATAGGTCCCGCATGAAAATCGCTTATGTGCCAACCCTAACAATGCCCACCCTTTTTTTTGCCACCCCGCACGTTGCCACCTCTAATCTGTCATCCTCAGCAATTTTTCCACGGCTCATATGCCATTTTCACCTATTTACCGCCATTTTCTCCCCCTTTTCACCCTTCACCTTCAAGTCCGGCGGGCTCTGGAGCGGCGGCGGCTGAGGGGGAGTCGGCGGTGCTGAGGTTGATGGTATTTCTTATTTTGTTTTATGACTTGATTGACACTTCAGCTTGCCATGTAGACAAAACTAGCCATGTGGACGACAAAGTGTCAAAACCATCCACAATACTGCTTGCAAGGGTTATTTGTACCGGTTTGCATCCTTCAGGAGACATAATACGTGGTTTTCGAAGTCAAGGGTTATATGCGTCCATGTCAATACTTCAAAGGGTATGTAGACTTTTTCCTAGACTTCTCTATAGACAACTTTGTCATGCACACGGAAAAATAAACAGATGAAAATATAAAAGATGGAAAGTATCGCATATTTCATATTTGATAACAATGTATTTCTTAATACTAAATTAAATAAATTTTTATACTCATATTGTTTTTGCAGGGTAATAATCGGGCAATTGTGACGGTGATGGCAGATCGCTCTCCGGCGGGCGGCGGGCGGCGGGTGAGAGCAAGGTGAGCTGATCAGCTGAGCGCCATTCTCAGTTCAGTTCTCACCACCGGGGCAAGTGGGCAACCGTCGGGAAGCATATCCCCTGACTAAAGTCGCCGGCTAGCCGAGAAGCTACCGTCGCCGGCGAGCCTCAGCCGCCGTCGGTCTCTGCTCGGATTCCTCCGCCCCATTCGGATGGGTGAGCAACTCCACCCCTCCGAATCCCCGCGAGCACTGCACTTCTTCTCTGACGCGCTCTCCTTCTCTGCACAATCCGTGTAGGCTCGTACCGATGCGCCGCCGATTTGTCCGCAGCTCAGGTAGGTTCCGGACTTCCAGCTGTTTGCCTTCGATTCGATCGCTTTAGTGCCAAGCTTACCATGATTCGGCGGCTAGCGCTCAAGGTTGTTTAGATCTGGCTGCGGCGCGAGGGCGAGGCCCAGCACCGGATCCATGGAGAAGGCGAGGCTCACGCCGTTCCCGAGGGAGCAGGCTACGACCAGAATATGCATGGTCTCCAGGTACCTACGATCTGCATCTCCATGGGATGCTAGCACTGAAGAGTGGCGTTAATTTCAGGATTCTTAGGCTCTCCTAGATTGTCTGTCGTTGAATTGATCACTGCAAGCAAGCATTTTTCCGCAGCTTCGCAACAGAGTTGCTGGAGATAAGATCCAGAGCGCCATCGTTTCACGTGCTCGTTATCCCTGGGAATCCAGGTCGGTGGTGAGCTGACGGTTTGTGTGATTTGATATGTTGAAATGCTAACGAATGAAGGCTCAGGGATTTTAAATGGAGTGTCATGTTTCTCTGTATGGCAGGTATTGCTGCATTCTATAAGGACTTTGTGGAAGCCCTGTATGAAAACCTCGGTGGGCAGGCTTCTATTACGAGTAAGCTTAATTTCCGTGTTTTTTTCGTTGCGTTCACCGTCTATGCAGCTTGCTCCTTTCTGATGAACCTTATCCATTGTCCAGCAATAGGGCATATTTCACATGGCCAGAAGGTAATATACAATTCAGTTGATGTGTATCGCCTGCTCACTTCATTTCTGGTCATTAATAGCATCATATTGAAAAATCAACTAGGGGACCATTATAAATATGTCCAGCAGAGATAATCACACGTATTTTATATGGTTGGTAGGCATCATGAGGATGATGAAAAGAAGATCTGTAATGAATAGTTCATGATTTTTCACCATAGTGCGTCATTTTTCCAAAACATATTATGTTTTAGTTGTATCAGTAATATAAGTTTCATCCTTAGTATTCTTATTCACAAGTAACGATCAGGGTCCCCATCCACGTTGTTCTAGAACTCTTTTGCTGCTTGTGCTTATAGTTTGATCTATCTTTGGTTGTAAGTTTTAATTGCTTCATTGACATAGTAATTACGCTATCACATCTAATTTGTATGCTATCCATGGCAGGATGCTGCATGTGGACGATTGTTTTCATTGCATGAACAAATTGATCATAAGGTTTGCTTTTGGCATGCTTTCATACTTTCCAATTGAAACCTTTTTTCATAATTCTGTTCCTTCCACAACAGATTTTGGCTGTCATACCTGTCAAGCACAAAAGCATTCCCCCCTCATTTGTGTTAACAATTTCATGTTTCATATCTCAACTGTTTTCAGGATTGATTGTCCATATTCTCCAGTTAAATTTATGTCTATGCCTTCAGGTTGATTTCATTCAGGAAGAGCTTCTACATACCAAACAATCAATAGTTTTGGTATGCTTTTGTCTTCACTGCTACAATATTTCTTTCACTAAATTTAACCTGTTCTTTGCTAAGTGTATATTATATTAGTTTTCTTGATACATGCCATTATGAAGATGTCTATAGTTTTTTTGCCATATTACACTAGTTGTTATTGGGAATGGAAAAACTCTGTTTGAATTCTTCAGTAAAGAGTGCCTGCACTGCAAAAGCTTTTCTTTAAACATTCCTCTGCTTGAGTACCAGCCCGAAGCACATTTAATTTTGGGGCAATATATTCATGAACTCATATGTAGTTTATCTCCACTGTATATTAAAACACCACGGTAGCAATATTTATACGCACCAATGTTTTTTTTCTATTTTTTCGTGTATATGAAAGTTACTTGGTAATTCTGGTCATTTGGACCAGTCTGTTCCACTTGTATGTTAACAAGGGCACATGAACTCTATTTACTCATTCAATTGAAGGTGGGTCATTCAATCGGTGCGTACATAGGTCTGGAAATATTCAAAAGACTTCATAAGAAGGTATGTGTAACTGTTCAATTCTGGTACTCCTATTTATTAAGTGTCTTTTTGCTTCATTATTGTTTTCGATTCTCCTGGACAGGTAAAATTTTTTGTAGGGCTTTATCCATTTTTAACATTGAACAAGAGTTCTATAAAGCAATCATCAATTGGACTTATCGCAAGGTACTGAAATACTCTGGAGATTGATGAAGTTCTTTATATTTATGTACATAGTCATACCTTGTAGGTTGTAGCTACCATTGTTGAAATTTTGATAGTACAAATAAAGTGACGTGATTGTATGAAAACATTGAGAAGTGAACATTACAGCTTTAGAGTGATCACCTCACATGAAAGTGTAGAGGTATAGTAGGGTAACAGGAAAATTTAAATTAGTTTCCCATTTAAAGAGCAAAGCACCATTGCAGGCTAGATTTAAACCTACAACTACAAGTATATAGCTGACTGTAGCTATTCTCTCTTGGTTTGTGATTTTGATATACTAGAAGGTTGATTGGTATTTAAATTTTGATTCCAAAGTTTAAACAATTATCCTACCTGTCCTGAAATTTATTTCCTGTTCTTTTCTGAAGTGGATCCTTTCAAATGACATGTCAGGTCTTCTGTCCTTAGCAAAGGGGTCAGTTTGTTTGCATCTTTTATTGGGTCGCTACAATATTCTGTTAGTAGGAGCATTGTGAGAAGGTTCCTTGGTTCTTCATGGTCTGAAACGGCTATTGATGCTTCATGCAACCATCTCTTACAGGTGAGCTTTAAACTTTAGCAACCCACTTGGTGAGCTGTTTTTCGTATGTTTCTGTTATCTGAAAATGTATTTGAAACGTTTGCTCATTTTTTCACGAACTGTGCAGTACCATACCATTCGCAATGTGCTTTTCATGGCTATGACAGAGTTCCTAAAGGTGCTACACATACACAATTTGGGCATTGCTATATTCAAGTGTACTATTGTTTTGGGCCAAATATTCAAGTATATCATAGTCACATGAATATTATAACAGCAGTTCCATCTGAATTACTAGACTAGAGCCACTTCCCGTTTCATTTGCCTAGCGGCTAGCTGTTCTTGACTATGTTAGTGCATTCCAGCTTTCTGAAGAACCGGACTGGACTTTCATCAGAGCAAAACAGGATCAAATTGCACTTCTGTTTGGTGTGGACGATCACTGGGGTCCACTAGCTCACTTGGAAGAGGTGAATAGATCATTTATTATTCCAATCGTACTTTGATTATTGGAGCTGTAATGCCGGATCATCCTGTGACTATCTTTCCTTCTGTTATCAATCTGTTGCTTTTGAGAACTCGCAGATCTCGAAGCGTGCTCCTGGGGTTGCCTCGTCGGTTGAAACAGAAGGCCACACGCACGGCTATTGCTGCACGGAGGCCGGGTCTGCTTGGGTTGCAGACTACGTCGCAAACTTGATTAAAAGGGAAACGCTGATAAGAAATAGAGATAGCTGATGACCTGCGTATCATTTTGCTCGCTAATAGGTGTGTTGTTTCTTACATATAGAACTATAGAAGAGGAACACATTATTTGACTGATATTTTATTATTTCTTGTACAATAATTCCTACTGGATATTTGTCGCCCGGGGCTAAAATGTACCTGTGATCTGTACCCTTTGAAGTAAATTTGGGGGAAAATGAATAAATTGACAATGATATGCATGAAAGGTTATTGGAGGATGGGGGTATCCTCGCTAAGTCTATGGCATGCATCTTGGAAACTTGAAGGATTATTTTGAACGGGAACTAATACATTGAGCACTGCAACGTCTACTCCTGGAAGGCCAAGCGACATCGTCATTTCCTACGCAAGCATCCGGCTACTCTATGATCTCTCTCCCAGTCCATCTACAGGACCAGCACAGATGACAGCAATGGCGGACTAGTCGTCGTCGCTTCCGGCCGCATGGCCCCTCCCACCGTAGGGCCACCGTCTCTCTGGTCTTCTTTAAGCATCGTCTCTCTGGTCTCTCTTTAAGCATGTGTGAACATAAATGTCTTTCTAAACCTTGATTTGAATCCAAACCCGAACATGGTGGTGGTGGGGTCGACACCGATAAGGTCACAACGATGCAAATGAAGGTGTATAACGTCTACCTGAGCTCAGCTTAGTGGAGGCAAACCAAACTTGAAGCTTGAAGGCTACGATCTATCCATCCCCCCTTAGCAAGCCAAGCAAGTGCGCTGCCTACCTAATACATATACTAGTGATGAAGATTTAGTTCCTGTTCTTTCGAGCTGATCTGAACGGCTGAACGGTTGAAATGACTGAACTTCGAGAGCTTCGGATCCATTTCGTTTAACTTGTTTTTTAAAAGTGTTAGGACCCACCTTTAAAACAACGAAAAAATAGATTAAAAAAACTTAAAACATGTCTTTTAAAAATGTAGATAAGTCGTTGCGCTGAAAAGAACAGGGCCTTGAAGTCACGTTGGGTTGCATATAAAGTTAGATATCTAGAAAGATTGTTACTCACAAGCATTGATGTCTACGAGAGTGCTTTCAAGGATGCTAATGACAGGCCAATGCAAGAGCATTGATTGAACGACATTTGTCATCTACACTGGATGTGGCCTTGACAACCTAGTTCTTGACATCTACACAAGGAATGTAGGGCAAAAAGCGTCGCGTATAGGTGACCTATGAATGACATTGTATAGGGCTGGCATCCAATTAGAGGTCACAACACGCTAGCCCATGTGTGCAGTGGTGAGTTTATCATTGGTAGATGGATGACAAGCTTTGATCCTCCACCCTTGAGGGTGGTGAAGCCTGGATCTTTCATCACCGATAGACGCCCATTACTACTCTGCTTCCTTCGTGGGTTGGAGTGATGCCAATGCGGAAACAATCTCTTCTGCCATGGTCTCCCTCAGTCATTGATGCAACCCTAAAATCTAGCATAGAGCGATGTACCGGAGAAATCTACTTCTATACTTTGAACTCGTTGGTGGAGGTCAAATCCTCAACTCGTTATGTTCCTCTATTTGGATTTTGGACTTCGGAGGGTGGTGCTTGAAAGTTGAAACCTCGTGACCTCCTCTGGAAAGTTTCCCCGAGGAAAGGATGCAGATCCTCTGCAGTTATTGTACTTTACTGTGGTCACTGATAGGGCTGGAAAAAAAGCCCGTGGTCCGTGGCCCGGCTCGGGCTCGATCAAGCTCGGCTCGGCTCGAGCCGGCTCGTATTGTTTTTTTAGCTCGGGGCGAGCCAGCATATGCAGCTCGTGCGCCAGACGGGCCGGCCCGGGCCATGAGACGAGCGGCTCGGCGAGCCGATGCAGCCCGCCAACCGTTACGGCCCAGCAGGCCAGCACTCTCCCCACCAGGCCCAGTCCATTTTTGCACTTCATTTGGCTAGCCAGCAAGGGACTAGGGTTGCCCACAGAGACAGAGACCGACCGCCCGACCGCATGTTCTTGCTTGTCCAAAGGCGGCGGCCGCTCGGGCGATTCATCGGCGGCTGCAATCCAAGGTCTGGGCGGGGGGCGCGGTTCTACTCCGGCGTCAGCAGCCTGCCTCTCGGCTCCCAGCCTCTCACTGCCTTGGACCTCCTCCTCGGCTCCTTGCTCGTCCTCACTCCTCAGGCAGGCAGGCAGGCACCTCAGCACCTGCTGCACATCTCCTGGGAGTCTAGGACCTGGGCGCGGCGGCTCTGCTCCAAGCTCCAGCCAGCTAGCCTCTAGGTAATCCCTCTGAGACAGGAGAGTACATGATCGAACCGCTATTTTTAGGTCCAATCCCATGTTCATCTTCTTCAGCTAGCCTCTAGATAATCCCCGAGACAGGAGAGTACTGCACTACCAGCTAGTCCAGGTGGGCCGTGGGGATGGGGAATGGGCGGTGGCCTTTTAGGTTGTCTCATTTCAGCAGTACGCAAGGCAGTAGGCCGGCTGATCAGTGGACATGATCAGCCCGCCGAGCCAACGAGCCAGCCCGTGAGCTCCACTTGGCCCGGGCCGAGCCTCTCTGTCCAGCCCGTTTGGCTGGCGAGCCGAGCTAGGCCCGGCTCGTTCCTACACGGGCCTAAGCGGGCCAGGGCCGAGCCCGGCTCGGCCCGGCTCGTTTGACTCACTGATCTGCATCCCCGGGGAAATCTAGCCCCCCGGGAACAGGATCGTAAGGCCAAACAGTCGGCGTGCCCCCAGCCCCAGCTGCTCTCGTCTCCGCGACCGGCGTGTGATGGCCCCCAGATCGGACCACGCCGGCGGCAGCGCCGCCGCGGCCGCAGCCCAGGCCCAGGGATCCGACTTCGATTCCATCGATCCTCTCTTCCACGTCCTCCGCGTGCTCCCCTTCTCCTTCCTCCGGCCGCCGCGCACCCGCCTGAAGCTACCCTCCAACCTGGCCCTCCCTTCTCCCATGACCGTCTTCTCCCTCATCCTACTCACCTACTTCGCCGTCGTCTCCGGCCTCGTCTACGACGTCATCGTCGAGCCCCCCGGCATCGGCAGCGCCCAGGACCCCGCCACCGGCGCCGTCCGCCCCGTCGTCTTCCTCCCCGGCCGCGTCAACGGCCAGTACATCATCGAGGGCCTCTCCTCCGGCTTCATGTTCCTCCTCGGAGGGATCGGAATCATCCTGCTCGACCTAGCAGTCGACCGGACCAGGCCCCGAAGCCTCCGCGTGTCGTTCGGCGGCTCCGGCGTCGCTGCCATCGTCATCGCCTACGCCATGGCGATGCTCTTCCTCCGGATCAAGATACCTGGCTACCTATGGTGAGCCCGATAAATCTTACGATTTCGTTGAATCAGACCCTTCACAAGATCTGGTAACTCTAGATCTATTTGCTGCGGTTGAGGGAACTAGTGTACTTTTTTAATGATGTAATCTTAAGATCCTGGATGATGTCGACTTCAATTTGAGAATCATCTTTTTTGAAATGACAATAATCACAGTTGTTTTTTGGGATTGTAATTGCGTGATACTGATGTCTGGATCTATGTTCTTGTTCATTGGATTAGCCTAATATAAGAGATTTGCTAAAAAAAACTACTACGTAGTTCTATAATAAAACGCCTTAGTTGAATTTTCTTGGACATAGAGAAGCTGTGATCAGATCATAAGGAGGTGGAGGTGAGTTTTAGTATTCATTTTTTTGTAAGTTGACAGACATACTGGATGGATTGCCATCAAGTCTACTATAATTACGTTACTGGGTGATGTTGCATAATTTCACTCTCATTAAGTTTTCTCACTTTCATTACGCTTCCTTGATAGTATGTTGGTATGTTGATTACATGCTGAGCCTGCAATCAGCTGTTGCAAAATAGATGTGACTTGCATGGTACTGCCCTAAATCTTGTAGATTTAGGGATTTGCGTTGTTCATGTTTCCATTTTGAATGCTTGAAATTGGTTTGTGCAACATATATTCTTTTACTAGTTAGTGACTATCCGAATATACCTAGTTCAGTGACTATCATTTCATATTCGTTCTGCTTATTTTAGATAACTATTTGTGGCATTTCAGTAAGTATAAACTTCCAAGTTAATATGAATTATGTTCTGCATTTAAATGTGGTGAGCTGCTGCCTTTTGAGTTAGCCCAGTTGTTTTTTAATAGCAGTTTAGTACTATAATTTTAGCTTAAGTTTTACTACAATAAATAGTTAGGTTTATCATTTACATTTTAACCTTTTCATCCTCTTAAAAGAAAATTTAAAACAAGAGGGAGGCAACTTCTAGGTTTATGACTTTCAAACATTTTGAGTTTCAATAGATATATGCCAATGTTGTTTATCTGGATAAATTACCCAGGATCTTAGACTGTCCATGAGTTCCTTTTGGATCTTTATCTATCAGATTAGAACCTTTTGGGGGATAAGTTTTAACAAACGTAAGCATAACGCCTTTGTTGGAATTGAACAATCTTACATAGTGAAGTTGTCGAATGTGAATTATATTGGACGGATATGGAGTCAACATGAGCTTTTAAGGGCTCAAACTCTGATTCCTACTGGTATTACAATATTAAAAAGGTATGTTATATTGTCCTAACCCCCCCCATCGTATAACTTCGTATAATGTATGCTATACGAAGTTATTACGTCTCCTCTGACACTGCCCTTATATGTAATAACCCCCAATAAGTTGTTTTTACCTGATAAGCCCCCAAAAGTGATTGCTGGTGACTAATAGCCCCCTAATCACATTTTAATGCCCAATTTGCTAATATGGAAATATGGGATGCTAGTTCATGGTCCTGGATTATAATTATTAGTCTATAGTATGTCCTACCTAACACTTTAATTCTTCGAGCTAGAATGTTATGTCAACATATTAGGCATTAAAAAAAATTTAAAAAGGGTTAGGGTTACTAGTTGCCGACAATCACTTTTGGGGCTTGTCAGATAAAAAACAACTTATATAGGGGGGTTATTAGCTATAAAAGCAATCAAACCGCGGGGGGTGGGGTGGGGGGGTTCTACAAGATAATATCTATATCAAAAAATAGGAAGGCAACTGATCATACATTTTTAGAGAGATGCATGTTTCATTTTATAATAAGTGGAACATGAATTTCTCCTGTTTACTTTTCCTTTGGAGAAATGAGCAGATTAATAAACATGGTTATGTGAAAGAAAGAACAAGAAAGGGATCTTGTTGAGAAAAATGACGCCATTAGCTCAATAAATTACCAATAGCTTTGCCTATGTAATCAATCTGTCGTGTGTAGTTTTAGCACCGTCCTTTCACATGCTGTACGTTTGATTTTCCATAGAACTCGTATATTGGTCTGCAATTTGAAAATTTTCATACTATCATTACTGGGGTGCTAGGTATGCTTATGTTTTGTTAGTAGAATGGAGCTATCCTTTTTTTTAAGGAGAATGAAGCTATCTAGTCCTTGTTTTGTTGTGACTAGTAAATGTTCGTGCATTGCAACAGAACTATGAAGAAAAATAAAGGAAAAATATAAATCAGAGCAATATATAAAATTGAAAAGGGTGATTTACAAGATAAGACATGACAACTTAACAATGGTGATAAAGAATCTTTAAAAAGAAAACATCTAATACAATGTTCGTACATTGTTACAACGGAACTAGAAATGAAAAATAGAAAGAAAACATAAACCTAAGCAACATATAAAGTTATAGTTGAGTGCTTGTGTGTTTGAACGAAACCTAAAAAAATGATACGAGTTTATGCATTGTACACATCGGGAGAGGCGAGCATCCGAGTTGAATGCATTATCGGTGCAATATTGTTTTCTAGTCTGGCATTAGCCTGTCAGTTGGCATTAGCTTTATTTGGGACAAG
Source organism: Raddia distichophylla (assembly GCA_005191435.1). NCBI lineage: Eukaryota > Viridiplantae > Streptophyta > Magnoliopsida > Poales > Poaceae > Raddia > Raddia distichophylla. The sequence goes on along the minus strand of SPJY01033140.1, from coordinate 14,601 downwards.
AATGTATGATTCTGGTAAAAATGCACATTGATCACGTAGGATAAAATATCATGACTATGTCTATCATACATTGTGTAAACTGTAATGTGTAAACTATAAACCAGTTTTGATGTCAATGTCAAACCATCCAATTCATTTATTCAAGTACAAAAATGTACAATTCTGGTACACTGCACAATGATCACTCCATTTCAGCAATATACATTATGGTATCAGGCTTTGTGTAAACCGTAAGGTGCAAACTATGAGCCTTAAAATATTCATACATCAGTTTATATATCAAGCCTTGTTTATTCTTGAGAGTGGCTGCACAACGGTGTACTTTGCTGATGGGATTAGGAAAACGAAGCGCCACCCTTCATCTCCGTCTCTGGTTGTCTGCCCCTGTCCCTCCTTCCTCACTGCTCCATGTTCCTCCCTACCACCGCCGCCGTCTCCACCACCACCCGTGGCAACCTAGTCCACACTAACCTGAATAGCACCGTATGTAGATCTGCCCACCGCTGTCTGCTCGACCGCTTTCGACAACGCCCGCAGCTTCGACGCCACTGCCAGCACCTCACCCCTCCTCATCGCCGTCGCCCGGGCCTCCCTATAAGCTCGGTGGGCACAAACAACCCCCAACCCTAACTTGAACGGCGCCGGCGAGGTCACGGCAGCGTGGAGCAGAGTGTGGCAAAGACGGAGGTTGTGAGGTAGAGGAAGGAAGAAGATGCGCATGGAGGTGGAGAGCAGGTGCGGCGCACGCTGCGGAGGAAGAAGATAATGGTATCCCATTGCGATATGATAATGTTGTTAAGTATTTCTCTTATTTTAGTCTGAGGGAACTTCAACGTGCACTAAAGTGAACACCGAGAGTTCATTTCTTTTGATCTAACGATCTAGACAATGCGACATTGTAATAGCGTCTATTATATAAATAAAAATGGGGCTTGCATAGTAATTCCTTCGTGCCACTTCTACCAACCAAGAGAATTTTACCACTGAAGCAAGCAGCATGTTTGTGATGGAAAACTTTGATCATCTCTCCTGAGATAGAACCATGCCATAGCCATTGCTGCATGTAGTCTGCCAGGTCACCCATTATCAGGTCTGGCTTGGGAGAATCTGTTTGTGTGACCTATCTTGCATTCTTGTTGCAAATGCCTTCTCAAGATGCTATCATCCTCCTGATGGTCGGTGGAATTACATTACAGATGCGGCACGGGAATACCCAGGAGGAATTATGATAGACCAGTAGTATAGTCGAGAAGAATTACATAATGGACCAGTATACTTGAAAATAATTATGATAGACCAGTACCACGGAAGATGTTACAAGGTTTCTGCTTGACGCACATCGGTTACACACAAACAAAACATTTATATTCAATCTTGTATATACAAATAATTTGATCTACCATCTAATCTTGTCTACTGAAATCCACACTACAAAGGGAAGCACAAGAAATTTTCTCCCCCCATCAGGACAAAGCACTCATTTCTGCCTTATAATTTTAAAACCAATGTATATAACATGAACTTCCAACAAGAGCACAAATGCTACGAAAATCCTAAATCCTTCATTTGTGTCCACAGTTAGCTGCACATAAAAGAGATGAGATTGTTTACGCCTTTTCAGGTCCTAAAATCCTTCATCGAGTGGAAACTCCTCGTCATCAGGCAGAATAGCTGTCAAGAGGGAGTATCTCACCCGCAGTGATATCTTACCCTTCTCAAGGTGCAGCTTGGCACCAGAGACCACCCAATAACCTGGTGAGTCCTGCGGCCCACGCACCATCTCTGTTGTATCCACAAACTTGAGCAGCTTTGGGGTCTGCACTGGGACAGGTGGGCCACCAGGGTAAACTGCCGAATTGATGTTCACTTCGGCAGGGCGTGGCGTGGGCTTTTGAGCTACTGTAGAGAAATGTGTGCTGATGAGTGTTGAGATGAGACCTGATTTCTGAACCAGGTTTGGAGATCCCTCCCATTCGGGTTGCTTGACAGGAGCAGCATTGGAGACTAGAGAGAAATGCAGGCGAAGGAACAGTACTTTCTTAAAGCCATGTTTGATCACTTCTAATTGAGCCCCCGTGACAATGGAGGAATCATCTGACTCAACTGGTGCTGTGCAGACATGGGAGAAACGTTTCCAAGATCCAATAGGTTCGTAGTATTTGCGATCATATGCTTCTGGAGTTTGATTATTGTAAGGGTCATCTTGAAGCTGGATAATCTGAGGAAGAGAGCAGAGGTGCTGCAGATGGATAGCTAATTTGTTGCTCTTCTTTCCTTCAAGAAACAACCGAAGTCCCGTAACAGGTCTTCTGCCCACATCAACCTGCACCAAATTTAAAAACCTAGTGAATTTATGAAGAACAAACCCATAAACAAAAAAAAAACTCATCTCAAGAGAAAAACACACTGCTGAAATTAAAAGATTGCACACAACAAAAAGTAGCAAATTTTCTTTTCGAATTTTTCATTCTTTGTATGGTGTAATTGACAACTTTGTACAAATATTGATTAGGACCTTTTGTATTGAATAGATATAAAAATTAAAGTTTAGAGCTACCAAATTGAAATGTTTAAAATATACCCTAGCCTAATAATGCTACCAGCCTACCACCAATGTTATCATACCAAATACTATCAGAAATAGTACTAGTGTAATGCCATACTGGAAAGAATAGAGCAGCACTTCCGGTTTTTATAATGCCACCAGGGTACTAACTAGAGTACTAGACTAAAATAATTTCAGTTCCAGATTTTTGCACTTGGGCATTCAGCGACCACACAGTGTTTTCCCATTTTTATCTATTTATTATTGTAATAATTACAACAGCTTATGTCCATTGACTCCATTCTATTGTCACGTTCAGGCAGGCAATGCATAATCCTTGTCCACATGATTATATAGACTACTCTCACATTTATATTTTGTTTTAAGAGTTATGTACTCATGTGATCCAGCATCTGTAGTGAGCCATAACTCATACTCCCTCCATACAACAAAAAGTAGACGTTTTAGACATGTCCTAAGTCAAAGTTTCAAAATTTTATTTATGCAAATCTTTTGTGCTGTTTAGATTCATCTCGAAAAACACTTCCATAATATTGCATTTTTGTCGTTTTATAAATAAATTGCAATGGTAATTAGTGCTCAAAGTTATATTTCAAAGACCGTGTTGATGTCCAAAATGTCAAGCTTTTGTGATATAGAGGGAGTAACAAATAAGAATGCCAGCTAATCATCAGGTAGCTCGGCCATCTAAGCATCTATGCTAAAGATCAGATTGTTTATTGAAAGATAAGAACTGTAAATCGCCGCTGTAGGTAAACCTGAATGGTCAAATAAATAAGGAACCTTTAATCACTAATGTGTTCCTAACCTATTACTACTTTCCACACCACATTTAAGAGATTATGGTACATAGAATGATAGTAAGAAAAGAATAAAACTTATAAAGTAACAAAATATAGAACCAAGCACTGATATTTGATAATAGCAAAAGCATGCATACCATGTTCGTGCAAACATAAAGCTTTGGACCAATTAAATTTATTGGTAAGGATGCACTGCTTTGCCTTCTCCTTTGAGGACCCAGAGGGAGGTCACTATATACAGGTGCCCACTGCCTTGGAAGCTGGAACTCCAAAAACTGGTGCAATTCCTCAATTGGGGGCTTATCTGCATGAAATTTTAGTATATCACCTAGTTATTAATACATTGTACATTTTGATTGGATCGCTAATCTAGTTTTTCTTTGCTGGCTCATATGCTTGTTTATGTGCAAAAAGACAGGATGTTGACATATGGCCTCAAAAGTTGCAACACAGATGTTGACATATGACATTTAGCATTTTTCTTGATTTTTTTTGGAAAATAATTTCTTGAAATTGGCACTACTTATATTTTCCTTTGCAGCTTATTAGCAGAGATTATGAATTTGATATTAGTAAGAGTGTATACATAGATTTACTGATTTACAACACCCAAATTTGCAGTTATACTAAAGGAACCACTAACAGAGAGGAAGAGCTCGCACTACGCAATTGCAGGCTGACGATGTGACACAATCACAGATATAAAGCTGAGTGTTATTCGCACACCGCATGAGACAATATATAGGAAATAAAATGAGTGAAAAAAACAACAAATTCTAACAACTATTCCTCAATAGCATCTTCTTTCTCGGAACATGAAACGATGGGAACCGTTTTGTGCGAAAAATAGAAGTTTGCTCTCTCTCCTATTCAACCGTTGGGGTAGCTCAAATTCCACATAGGAATAGCCTATACAAGACCTTACACCCTACCATCAGAGAAATAAGAGTTCTTCTTCCAATTCTAGACACTATCACACTACAATAAATTATTACCAGATATAAGGAAGTTGCTGCAAGAGCAAAACACAGGAAGGAAATCAAAGTGAGTCAGTGTCCTTGTTTTGCAATACACTAATACATAGGCCAGACTGAGACTTCCCTTGATATTAGTCATGAATATTCCAATTTTTCATGCTAAACTGATAAATAGGTAAAAAAGGGAAATATAACATGGATTACTCAACAGCTTAAATGAGTAAGAATTCACACTTACATCGAAGGTATAGATTAATTGCATGGTTCAAAAACCCACAACCAGGAACTCCATTCAACAATGAAGTAATAGGTATAAAGGACATTGAGATAACATCTGGTTCTGCTTGAACAGTGTTCAACCACTCACTATGAGAAATAATATCTCTATCCCTTCCACCTCTACGCTTAGGCATCATCACCAAATCCTGAGATAATCACAACCAAGAAATGTAAATTAAACTATTTATATGAAAACTATAGATAATATAACGAAAAGACATATACCTCCTTCGAAGAGTAAGAATCTAATGGACTGGAATCCACAAATCTCAGTCGTTGCTCTCTCATGTTACTCTGCATGGCAGGACATAATTTAAATCACAGATTTTTGAAGAAAAATGAGCTAAGAATATCTTACATGCTCATGTACACCAGCACTCTCATGAAGAAATATATGACTAGCATTAAACTAAGATCAAATGTTCAAATTCCACATTGATAGTTTTTTGAACCAATAAATCAATAATGACTACAAAATCGATATATCTCTAAACCCAACTTTCTTATATCTCCTTTCTTTTTTCTTTGCAATCAATATATTCCTCCACTGGGCCAGCCCTTTGTGCACATGTCTTAGGTTATCAACACATGCACGGACAGCAGGTATATCCCATAAAAACTACTAATTACCGAACTATCATACAAAATTATTGTACAAGTAGCTGACAATGGAAAGGCTTATAAACATTAAAAAGAAACCAGTTAATGATAGAAAATATGGCAGAAAATGTGAAAAGGCAAAGAAAATTGAAATGCTATGAAGGCTAGAAGAACACCTTATCCCTCCCATATGCATCCTTGAAACTAAAGTCAGATTGCCCATTCACATCAAGGAATCTCCTGTCAGACATCTCCTTCAGTCGTTTTTGAACATCAACAGCTTGCAAGCTTGATGAGTGCTGTTGTTTCAAATAAATTACATCCTTTCCTCCCATTTTTACACCAACAATTATATGAGTCCCAAATTTTTTGATGAACCTGTAGAGTAAGCAATTAAAGTTGACGTTCCAATTTCTAAAAAAATAAGAATAGAATCCATGCGTTTTTTCATGAAAATAATCTTCATCTGACTGCAGAAAAACATGTCTACATAAAAGAAAACTGGTACTATTTACAAGTGGGGCCATGAAATGATAAGACTAAAAATGGCATCATAAAACAGTTTACATGGAGTGGGTGTGCGTAGCTAGATTTAGCTTTTAATAAGAACAAATCAGAAAAATGAAGACCGCACAAAAAAAAAGTAATAAGATTATTGGAGGAAAAATTCAAGGAGTTTTTTTCATCACCATATGGTTTTAGGTATGAACGTAAACTTATTTATGCATCTTAACCTGGCCAAGGTAGCAGGTTCCCAGGTTGATGGAACAGCCTGCTTAACATGGTCTCGAAGTACAATCTGTGCCTTTGAAAGTGCGACAGTGTACAGTGTGATACACCAACCATCAAAAGCAAGTGACTTTGTATTGGCAGCATCTTTCTGCCAGCAGCCAGTAAATTCAAACATAGAATTGAACAAGCCAGATGGAATTTTCCCTGACAAAGATAACTCTTGGTTGAATTGCTCCGACATCTGCAAAATGATTCATAATTTAAGAAAGGTGGCCATTTTTTCCCCTGAATATTGCAACCACAACAAAATATTACTTTGCATGGATATAACTCTATTCTACCATTTAAAGTAGCTTCCATAGCAGCTGAAGTATTAGTGAAAGGCAATGTTCGGTAATTACAAGCAAGGTATTTGCCATGCTTGTGCAGCAAATAAATCATAGTTTTCTTATGTGTGACACGAGTACACGACAACATCGCCACAACTAAACTCCTCCGCATGACAGTGTCAAGGAAACAAGTATTGGCTTGCAGATGTGTGGTTGACCCATGCACCAGAATTCCTTTCCTCCCACACATAAACATAGTGTTATACTGTTATCAATGTGTGATACGAGCACATCATCAAAATTGAATTCTTAACTTCTTAAGGTGCAAAAAAGCATTAGCCTGCAAACAGCTCCCTAAACCGGTGCCCAATATATTCGCTCGCCCAAATCGTATAACTTCGTATAATGTATGCTATACGAAGTTATTACGGTTTCCATATGAACCAATAAAAAAATGTTCATATCTTACTACCACCGGTCCAAATTCGCTTTGAGCCCAACCCACCTATGGGGCTGGCCCACAAATGCATAGCACCACTCTTGAGCTTTCGGCCTCACTTCACCCAAAAGGGTTAACCCGAGGTGCTATGTTTGGATACATCAGGCAGTATATGCTACTACTAATCTCTCTAGACTATCAAGGTGTTACTATTCCATCGTAACCAATCACATGGGCCACACGGGCCTCACATCTCAATAGGCCGGGGTATTACAGTTTCCATACATACAAAATGTTTGTATCTTACATTGATTTACAGAACTACAACCAGTTGCATTAGCTCCGGGCTATCCTTCGAACCATACATGTCACAATGTTAACAGTCCAATAGTAAGCACCCATCATGATTAATTGATTACTGTATTGCAACAACCGTACATTTACATTGCATCTTGTGATATACTTCATTGTTTTAAAGTTGATAGTAGACATACTGTGCAATTTACACATAATTGAAAGTTGCCATGTAAAACATACCTGCTGAAACGATAGGACATCAGACCGGAACCGCATCCTTTCTCCTTTGTCACACTTAATTGACTTGGGTACACCAGAAACTGTCAAGTTACCAGGGAGCACAATATCCTGGAACTCATCATGGTCGAGCTCGATGAGCAACGGGTCAGGCGAATTGCGCTGCTTGCAGTATTTGAGACGGATATCACTAACGATGTCGTAGCCAAGACCAATGGACCGTATGGCTGACTCCGCAGTACTCTGAAGCATGGCCTTATGTGCCATTTTAGACTACTCCGATGGTAAATCCGAACCCTTGCCAACAGGGCACTGGGGGGAGCTGCCCGTGCTCCAAGGATATGCAAGGAGGAGATCCCCGGTACCTGCCGCAGTCGCCGGAGATCTTGAGGAGAGCGGAGCTACAAATCTAGATGGGGAGGGTCGGGAGAGGCCGGAGACGGGGTTGGAACCGGCGGGGGCAAATAGCCAGGGACAGAGGCGCGTCGAAGCAGGGATGGGGCGGGGAGGAGGCGGTGCCGGCGTGGGACGAAGGAGACGAGGGGGAGGCCGGAGGCCGAGCCGGCGAGGGCGCAGGGAGGCGACGCCACGGACGAGACGCGGTCCAAGCTAACCTGGAGGAATTCTACTTATGCCGAGCCAAAAAAAAATCGATCTTTACCCACTCCACATGCCGAAGGACTGAATTCTTCACAGATTTCGCGTGGCGCGGGGCATCGGATCGCGATCGTGGAAGAAGAAGGGTGGGACTTGGGGGTGACTTGGGAGCAGTGGCAGAGGAGGTAAATTTGGTTCCTGTCTCCTCTTTTCTTTTGGCCCTTTTTAGTTGGTCAAATTTGAGGTAGTTGGCACTACTTGGCAGGGCAGGCCCACCCAGATTTTTATGCGTGTCTCTTCCATTTCCGTCATTTTCATTGAAAGTTTTTTTTCGCCTAATCCTCCCTCCTCCCTACATACCCGCTGTTACCTTTCGTCCTGTGGGTATTGATGATCGAGATATCAACCTCTATGATGGGTCATGATAACTGGTAAGAGCATCCCCAGCAGGGGCATCAAATGAGCTTGCGAAACTACAGTGATTCGATTTTTTTCCCGCCCTGTGCGCTGCTTCTTCCTTGTCCTGCTGCTTCCCTCCTATGCAATACAAAAAATTTTGGACTACAGGCTGCCCAGATGAGCCAGATAGGGATGCTCTAAGTGAGACGAAGGCGTTTTGGGCTAAATAGCCATGAGTGGTGCTTTACTTCGATAAGGAGTAAAAATAAGACCAAATGTCATCTTATAAACCATGTTATATTTAACACATGCATTTATCTCCACTTTTATACTCGACTATGCCCTATCTCTATAGTTATTTTTTATTCTTTTTACGTATAATGCGAATATAATATAAACCTAGTATCAATGCATATGCACTTATGATTTATGCATCATAGATTGGTTCATCATAAGTGTTCTAAGTGTGATAAAAAAAAACTTCATAAAAGAGTTTAGTTTTTATCCATACCATCATTAAATTCTAATTTTCAAAATTACCATCACACAACATGAAATTATTATCATTCCATTGTTTTTTGAGATTCATTTCAAACGTGGCGTTATTCGAATTGACCAGTCAAAGTATAGCTCAAATGACAAAAAGCCCCATTATGTCTTCTTTTCTTTTTCCTCTTCTCCCATTATCCACATAGATAGAAAGATGATTGGTTTATGGCAGGAGAGAACTCATTGCATATAAACGTTAAAAGCGATTGATATGCTATATATCACCAACAAATTGACGATTTACTGAATGATAATGTACATTTAGGATTGATATGTAATTTTTTTCCCACTATTGTATGTTGCCACCATTACAAAAAATTAAAACAAAACTAGGAGATGTCTAAAACTGAGGTGTCAAATACAAATAAATTCATTACCTGAAAATTCAAGTTGTTAAGCATTTGAAATACAAAAGTCAAACAAACTTCAAAATAAATCAAAACAAATTTAAAAATGTTGAGGTACCAAACGCTTCTACATTTCAAATACCCAATTCGAAAATTTCATTATTTTAAAAAATGAATTTGGTCCACGTACGGAGCGCATATATTATTTTATTCCATTTTTTTTTGTATATCACCCACGAGTCATCATGCATACAGTTGTTTCGATGATCAAGCGTACGCACAGCTGGCCAGAATTAAATTTCGGGAAAGAATGCTAGCCACGAGTGTTTTAATTGTCAAATGGGATAAACCGAGTTCATGTGGCATTCATTCATTACTCTCGCTCATGAGCGAAGGAGCAGGTCGCAGTACGTCAAAGGCACCTGCAGCTCCTAAGCAGCACAGCTGCTGTGATGCCGAGATGCCCTAATTAGCTAGCATGCATGCATGCACTGTTTTGCAGCGAGCACACCTTGGACGGCAGGTCAATGTCCCCATAGTTAAGTTGCAGGACCAGGAATTCTGAAACTAGAGATCAACCATGCATCATGGACCTGTTAATGTACATTACCCATGACTACTAAGCAACGGCTAGCCCATGTGTTTGTGAGTTGGCAGGCCAAGCCCATAGAAAGCGGTTTTTCCACCGCCACGTTTCTACATGCATCTTGTTTGCCGTTGAACATGTCTTGAGATGGTCGTTCAATCATCTCAGTTTTTTTACGAAAATTCCTCCACAACTTTAAAAAAACAATGGGTCTTCCTCCATTCCACCGGACAGAGCCAGCCATGGTGTGGCGGCTCCAGCACCGGCGACCAAGCCCCCAAGAGCCGCGCGATGCCAGGGAGGTCGTGCGCCGGAAAGGGAGGAGGTCGTCGACGCCAGAGCCCCGCCGTCGTGGAAACCGCCATCAAGTAGGAGTGGAAGAGAGAGATAGGAGGAAGAAGATAACCAAATTACTTTCGAAATAAAAGTTGGAGTTTTTCTTTTGCAAAAAAACTTGTGAGAGGGTGGTCATGCAAGAATCTAAGAGCAAAATCCGACGGTGGAGAGTATACATGCTGGCGATGCGAACGAATAACCGCAAGCTCATGCTGGCCTCTGCAGTGCACTTCGCAGGAGAAGCCAACGACTCCGACCGGTGCCGATACGTGCACTGCGCAGCCAAAAGTCAGAGGCATTTTCTCAAGAGAGAGAGAGAGAGAGTCAGAGGCATCGCTCAATGCTCTCCTCTTATTCACTGTGTTTTCTTCAGAATTGAAATATTCGTTCACGTTCGGTTCTTGAAGCATGCATGAATCATGATGCCATCCATCGCAGCTCTCAACTTGATGCACTATTCGTGAAAGCAACCGCGTTCTCACATCTGTACAAGCTAGGTCAGTATTAGACTAATAATACTAGCAAAGACAGACACTTCTATCTTTTAGACTAATACTAACAAAAACAAAGACTGTTATCTTTCGGTAACGATGATAATAACGACGACGGGTCAACTACTTCAGCCATGAGCAACTACGAATGGCTCTGAATAGTATCAAGCCTCAACCTGCAGCTGCAGGCTTATATGTGTACATTAGGAGGCATTCCTCTGCAGTTTGTAGCACTGTACACGGTGTCTCGCATCAGAGATGACGCGCGGCAGCTGCCGGTGCAGGGTCGCCGACTCGCCGTGGCCGGCAGTGGTGCCGGCGACTGGCGGTGGACGGCGGCAACAAGGAAGCGCTCAACGGCGGCGGCAAGAGTGTCCTTTCCGGGTTCATAAAACAGCAAGTTTGATAAACCGTTCTGAGCATCACAGTTGGCAATTAAGTGCTAACCAGTAACCAGTCAAAATCTGTTTCCAGATGCAGAAACAAATGCCGCTGCAAAGAAGGCAAGTATTTTAGCTCCTAACCATATACAGGGAAATACGGCAATTTTGCCCAATCACTGCTTTCCAGCTCCAGTAATTAAACCCACTGCTACTAATGTTGCTAGCTCGAGGGCAATAGGCACACCCATATCTTTGACACCTGGTGTGATGGTGTCCAGTCATACCGGAGTATCAGCTGAAATATCCGGCATTGAGGAGTAGGTGCTTCGCATCGAACCTCGTTAAAAATTGGTGAGCATGCTTTTAGCTTTTCTTGCAATTAATTTCCGCACTTCAATTCCGTAGCATCGGCTATATTGCCCTTGCGATTGTGCTTCGGCTATTAGGAGTAGCTCACGATAGTTTCCGCTTGTTAGCTTATTAAAATCCCCCCCCCCCCCCCCCGAGGCCACCGATCCTTACCAATGGTATCAGAGGCAAGTACCCTCCGTGTACTTGGCTTAACCGCTTAGGGCAAATGGTCGACGGGGGTAGTGTAGCTGAGAATAGGATTCCTCTCTTTAGTGGCACAAACTTTGGGCACTGGAAAACCAAGATGACTACCTACATTCAATCACTAGGTCACACGGTGTGGGCTGTGGTAGAGAAACCATTAGGCTTTGAGGTTGATAAAGACACCGGTCCCACACTTGAGCAATATGCAAAGCTAGACCTAGATGCTAAGGCCAAGAATGCCTTGTTCTCTGCTTTGAGCCCTGAGGTGTTTGAGAGAGTTAACAATCTACCCACTGCTCATGATATTTGGAAAACCCTAGTGCAAATTCATGAGGGTACTGATGAGGCAAAAGAGGAGAAAATTGTTGTTCTTAGGAGATGCTTTGATCGCTTTGAGATGCTCCCTAGCGAGAATGTAAACGCCTTGTACTCTAGGCTTAACCCATTGGTGAACGAGCTCAAGGGGCTCGGTTTCGCCATGACTAACCTGGATGTATGCAGAAAAATGATAGCTATCCTTTCAAGAGAAAGGTATAGGGAGTTTGTCCTGCTCAAGACGGCGACTCCTGGCGAGCTCCTCAGAAAGCTTGTCGCTTACGAGATGATGATCGAGGATGGAGACGACAATGAGCCTTCCAAGTCCAAGGAGAAGGTCATCGCTCTCAAGGCCAAGGTGTCCAAGTCAGGAGGCAAGCCAAGTTCTCCCAAGTTCAGCTCCGAGGGTGAGCAAGCAAGTCCAAGAATGATGGTCAAGAGCATGGACAACCTTGCGCTCGTGATGGGCCGCTTCACCAAGACCGTCAAGCAATACGGGGGCAAGCATTTCAAGGAAAAGAAGGCTCTCGCTGCTATTCGTTGCTACGAGTGCAATGAGCGAGGCCACATTGCCTCGGTGTGCCCGAACAAGAAGAAGAACAAGGGCAATGGCAATGGCAAGGACATGTCAAGCAGCGATGAGGACAAGGGCAAGCCCAAGCACAAGTCCCGAAGGTACAAGTCCGGTTTCCGTCGCACCGACAAGAAAGGCAAGAAGCAGGCCTTTGTTGGTGAGTGGGAGACCGACAGCAGCAACACGAGCAACCCCTCTTCTTCCTCCACGTCAAGCGACGATCGACCGACGGAGAAGACCAAGGACAGAAGGAAAGCACTAATCGGGGTCACACTGCCCGAGATGACGCCTCCACCACCTGCCAAGTTACCTGCTAGGTTGGTGGCCGAAGCCACTTCTAACGAGGATGCAGGCTGGGAGTCCGGCATCGAGTTCGCCCCCGAGCCGGTGCTTCCTCCTCGGTGCCTGATGGCACGCTCCTCCAAGTCCACAGAAGATGAGGTGAGTGTCCTTTCTACTTCTAGTGGTAGCTCTTTGCACGTAGACCTAGATTCTCCTGAGGCTGTTGCGCACTTGTACGATATAGCTGTGCAAGCAAACAATCTAGTGCAAGAGATTGGCCACAAGTACTTAGATTTGAGAAAGAAACATTGTGCACTTAAGAAAGAGCATGTTAGTGTGTGTAAAGAACGTGAAAACCTAGATGACATTGTAACTAAGCTTCTAGAGCAAAGATGGGAACTAGAAGATCAGGTTGATATGCATGCTTGTAGCTGGAAATGCTCTAGATGATGCAATTGCTGCTTTGCCTACCTTTGAGTATGTCAGTAGTGAAGAAATTGTAAATGATGAAATGCATGTTCTTGACACACCAGCTTCACCCACAACATTTGATGCCATTGCATGTGATGCTTTGCCTGTTAGCTCTGAAATTGCATCTGCTAGTCTTACACCACAAGTTACCTTGCTTGCACATCCTAGCAATGTTAAAAATGTGCCTGTCTTGCCTGTAGTTGCTAGACATGATTTGCCTGTGATAGACACACTTGCTTCACCCACTGCACTAGAGGCTCTTGCTTGTGATCTTTTGGCTGCTGGCTATGATGTGAGTGAACTTGCTAGTGCTACACCTCCTGTCACTCTGCTTGCACAATCTAGCAGAGATGCTCCTGTGCTTGATTTGCCTGCTTCAGCTAGTAGCTTGTTGCCTGTTGCTTTACCAGTTGCTTTGCCTGCAAATGTGCCTGATTCATCAATTCCAGTTGATTTCACATTTCCTACAAGCTTGTGTGATAATGCTCCTGATTCACATGCCACTTTACCTGCACCACTACCTGTTGCACTTAGCACTAGAGATAAGCAAAAATCTGTTGCACCTGTTGAGACTTTGCTTTTGAATGTGCCTTCTAGTTCAAATGCTTGCTCTAGTGATCTAGTTGCAATTGCTTCTTCGTCAAGTGGGTCTAGGGGTAATGGTGGCTTGTGTGATCTCGACTATTGCAAGGGTGCATTGGCGGCAAGGGAGTTGATAATCGAGAATGGGGAGCTTATGAGAGAAAACTGTGAGCTGAGAGCAAAACTAGCTAAGTATGTGGGGCTAGAGAGTGAGAATGCCGAGCTTAGAACTAAGCTTGCCAAGTTTGAGGTTAGGAGCTACGAGGAGAGTTTGGCCTTGGACAAGATGCTCAAGGACCAGCGACCTGTCTTCGAGAAGGGCGGATTGGGATTCACTCCCAAGAGGAAGCCCAAGAGGAGAAAAGGAAAGGGTCCAGGTCCTCAAGCATCTACAGGTGCCGATACCTCTCGTGCTAGACCCAGGGGAGCACCTACTACCACTCTTGGCAATACACCCAAACCCCTCGTCCAAGAACACAAACCCCAACCAACTGGCAGCCTAGAGCTTGGAACTGGTACAGGCAATGGGAAAACTCGGGGGCTAGAACTTGGAACACTAAACCCATAGTGAACTATAGACAAAACACTTGGGATACTAGTGGGGGTGACTCTTGGGGTAGATACCCAACTAGGCAGGGTTGGGTGAAAGGATGGAATAGCTGGGATGGGTACAGGCAGGATAGGTGTTACAGGCCTGTGAGACCTTACTACCAGCCACGTGGGTACATGACACCTAGGGGATTTGAGGGAAGGAGACCACCTCCTAGTGCACCACCTATGACTCAGCCTAGACCCTACACGTGGACTAGACCCAACCCCAACCTACCATGCATACAAATCATTAGACATACACATGAAAGTGACCGGAAAAGAAA
>SPJY01033122.1:0-29534 GCA_005191435.1 Raddia distichophylla | reverse complement strand
ATTCCCAGACACCGACACCTATCATGATACACAATCCTGAGTTCTATCAATGTTGGCTTAAGTGGCACCACCACGTACACACCATTGTGCATATATTTGACCTTGTTGCAGATGTTTTCACAGACCATAGGTTTTACCGATGTGCCATGTTTAAGGTGTGTATACCATATATGCAACATACCCTAACATGTTTAACACCAATGTGGTGGGATTCAATGCCTCGTAGGTACAAAACTGCGGATTCACGAAATGGATAGAGGATCCATTCCTGATGACTGCTTCAAACTACATAGAGCACTTACACGCGAGGATACACGAATTGGAGGATCGACTAACAAGTGTTTGTAGGGCACAGCAGATGGCAGCGTAGCGAAAAGAAGCAGTACTCAACCCACAACATGAAGTGAACCCCCATGTACAAACCTTACATGCATATGTGGCTACCACTACCTCGCCAGGTTGAATGACAAAGTGTGTCGCCGACGAAGGATATTTCGCATGGATTATGGCAACCTCAAAGACCTTGACTTCAAACAAAATTATTAATGCAACAATCGGTGGTGCCCTTACATATGTCATTACCAAACGAGATGACTTAAATTGCTGCATATTGCATCCGGGTTATTATGTCTCCAATGTACGCCATATTTCTGCCAATGTATCGAAAGGGTAACCACGAATGTGTGACGTGACACTTCACTACAAAAGCCAAAAATCATGGCCATTTCATTTACTAATAACTTGTCACATAACACTGCGAATCTCGGCAAACAATAACTCAGCTATCAACCATTGACGTAACCCGTCACTGCAACTCACATGTTGGACATGAACACGTCTGTGCACGACATGCCTATGTGGGATGTGACTAGTGTGTCTACGTTTTCATAATAGTTGTCGAAGCCTGTAAAGAATTACTTCTTGTGTGGTGCACTGCTCTCTAGTCGATTAAATAATCTCGCGGTGTGCATTGCGTGTGGGCTTATTCGATTCGACCATCTTGACCCATATCACCTATTTAAACCACACAGTCTCACTCCAAACAACATAGCTAACAAGTGAGAGGGGCCACGAACACCACAAACATGAGGGATATAACCACTTCAATTCACAAACAACCCCTCAGAGGGTGATATGGGGTTCCCATCACCACCAAGTGAGTCTCTTAAGGAAGGTGTCCTAGAGGGTGTTCAGCCGACCAAGTGTCTACGCCGTGATCTTTGCAAACTAATGAGGTACAAAAACATGTCCTACACTTATGGGATGATGAGCGCAGACGTGGGGTCTAGATCTTCTAGTGAGAGATGACGAGGATAATTCGGTAGGTGTCACGGAGACCTAGATGATCCGGCTTCCAACCCCACAAGGAACTGAAAATCCTGGCGATCGCTAAACCACCAGGACGATTGTTATCGACCGAACCAGAGGCGTGATCGACTTGTCTACGAAGGACGGTTCTTGCAAGCAATTGAAGAACGAGCAAGAACACAAGATAATCAATCACAATTACGAATATAGATTAAGATCAACTGAGGTTCAGAAACTTGGTCTTGTTGGTCTGGCCAACACAAGAAGAATGAGGCGATATCCCACACAACCGTGACAAAATCAACTAAACAAAACCCAACTAAAACGAAGCACGGCAGATAACATATATAGAGCGGTGTTCAGAGGAGGGGTGCCCAAAAAGGGTCCCAAGCGCGCTCAACCCTAACCATAGGGGTACATGGGCCTTGGGCCCAAAAATATGGCGACGCAACGTCAGGAAGTTTCTATCCGTTAACTTGTTTTTGTGAGTCCTGTTGGCTTGGATGGAATTTGGAGGCGTGGCCAGATCCGTTGGAAAGCTTATCTTGTAAGCTTCCCGTAAAGTCCCTATTTGTTTCATTTGGATGTCATATGTGATCTGGGTGTCCGTTTGAAAGTGCACTGGTCCTGTATGGACGAACCGGACTAGGCAGCGACTTTGACGTTTCTTTCGACTTGGGCCCGGTGGCCGGGGACTTCTTGAATCTTGGAACTAACTTGCTGAACTTTCGTTGATGAAGGTTTGAATTGCATGGCATGAGAATTCATGCCATCTTGTCGCTTCCTACTACATCAGCAATCTCGTTAGGGACAACAAGCTCGTTCGTGATGTCTTCATCACGGGAGAAGGTATTGGATGTGTGCAAACTATGCGTACGACCAAACTGACGAGATGGAGAGTAAGGCCAAGCTCCCTATAAGTCACTTATAATATTTTTTCTGCCCTAAAGAGCATATACTCACAAATGCTAACATTAAACTTATTAGCCTCCATTGTGCGAGTTTGTCTAATATTTGGACGCGGAGCAGACTCCCGAACAGGAGCGGCAGATGCAAAGAGAGTCGACATCGCTCAGGGCCAAGGCCGAGGTACGGTGGCAAGACGCCCCGAGGAAAGAAAAAACAAGCGTTTAATAGAAGAGTATCAGGCAAAGCGGGAGGCTGACCAACAGCGGAAGTGCAATGAGCGTGAGGCAGATCGTGCAAAAAAGCGCGAGAGGGTTGTTAGAGCTAGGGCACGAGGACCTAGCCCGTTTAAGAAGGGGAAATACCCACGTTGCACCAAGTAGATTGATTATCGTGGAGCACAAATATGTTTTCAATTCCTCTAAGACATGTAGGTTTAGCTGTGGTGCACTACTAGGGTAGATTGTTCGATGCATCATATGTGCCATTGCTTGTATCATGTAATCCTGGTATTTTTATTATTTAATCACTGGTTCTCTAAGACCTTGTACCATTTACTTGCTCGGACACTAAGTTTATGATTGTTTACATGTTTTCTATTTTTCCTACTTCATTCAACGGAGTGAGCAAATTTTTTTCAAAACCAGCAAACTAACGGCACTGCTATTTAACATGTTTACCACGTACCGAAAACAGAGTGCAACACTAAATTTATGATTGTTTACATGTTTACCACGTACTGAACAACAAAGTGCGGCGCAACTTGTTGAATTTTTATAAAATTTATCAATCACGTTACTTCATTTTCCGACGTATTCGAAACCTGCGAACTAATGGCCCTAAGTGATGTTACACCGAATGTGTTGCTATTTAACTTTGCATTACTCCTCCATACTCCAATGCAGGTGGCAAAAAAAGAACTGTTAACAGTAGTTATATATATATATTTTTTAAAAAAGGTCCTCCTGCCGTTTCTTTTGGCAGGTTAAGTCGGGAAGCATGAACCACCCGTTTAAATGGCGGGATAAGCCTTGGCCTATAACCCGCCTTCAAATTGTTGGTCCAATATAACCCGCCAATCCAAATGGCGGGTTATACCCCGAGGATTATCCTGCTGTTTAAATCGGCGGTACAGTCTATGCCATCGTTTTGAACAACGGAGGGAGACTATTTCTGTAATTTCATAAAATTATTCTTGTGATTTCGGAATTTCAAAAATATATTTTAATAGAAATTCCAAACTATGGTGTGGTGTGGACGGCGCATAACCCAACTGAGCCCTCACGTCTATGCTCGTTTGGATCCGGATTCATATTCGTATCTGGTCCATTTTTTAAAACCTTATATGGTATTTGTATCCGAAAAATTATCCATATTAATATCCGTATCCGTATCCCAATTTAAAACTGGTACGAATATTGGAGATACGGATGGCCAATTTTTCGAATACAAATCACGGATAATCATCCATTACCATTTTCCACCCCTAATTACATGTCGAATTAAAGACGGTTTAAGCTTCGGTCCACAACCCGCCAATCTGCCGTTCTGTTCGACAAGTTATCACCACATTAATTTTCCACCAAATAGAACGGCCGGTTAATCTTTCCTGCCGTTTGGTGCAGCGGGAGTCGCCTATTTCTTTAATTTTGTAAAACAGAAATTTATTCTGTCGACGGTTGGGATATTGACCCAAGTCAACCAAGGTTCTTTAGAAGTGAGATAGGAGACACGCCGAACAACCACGAACAGCAACGGACAGGAGACGGGGGGTTTTTATCCTGGTTCACGCCTCTCAGGAGAGATAATAGCCCTACGTCCAGCCTTTCTTTATATCAAAGAGGATTACAAGAGGATTACAGGTGGAACTCGGCGAGATCAGCAGGTCTCGGCGAGTAGTATGTGAAATCTAATGGCCAGGGTCCTTCTAAACGCCGTAGGTGCCCTGTTTATATAGTACGGAGCAAACCGACCTACCGAGGAAATATCGGGCCGGGCTAACTACGAGATCGTAACGAACTCATACATGACAAACACAACTTACGGTAGATAAGGTAATCTCCTAATCTTGGGAATCACGACTCCTAATCCAATCCGGGAAACCAACGTCCGGGTCTTCACGTAGTCGTGCAGAACTCTTGTTCGAGTAGCACTCAAACACGATTCCTTGGCCTTTACGCACCATGCTAGCCAGGAGGCTGTTCGGCAAGTCGCATATGGGCCAGATAGAACCCTCCAGGGAACTGGGCCCTGGCAGGCTGTTCGATTGGGCCGTCAGGGAGTGGGCCATGGCGATGGGCCGTATTTTTATCCCCGACATATTCCTTTGATTTTGAAATATGAAAAATATAAATTGTTAAAAAATTCGCCAAACCCCGGTTGTTCTACTCTACCGACTGGCATGGTCCCATTGAACTGTTCAGGCCCGACCACATATCCCACAGGCTTGGCCCATATGGCCGAATGCCACCGTCGGGACTCCGGAGCATAACCCTAGCTCACACAGGCACACGGCCGAACGCAAGCGAAGCACCAAGCTCAGAGGAAAGGAGAGCCATGGCGGCGCAGCAGAAGATCCGATGGGGCGAGCTCGACGAGGACGACGGGGGCGACCTCGACTTCCTCCTCCCGCCACGGGTGGTCATCGGGCCGGACGAGAACGGCCTCAAGAAGGTGGTCGAGTACCGCTTCGACGACGACGGCAACAAGGTGAAGGTTACCACCACCACCCGCGTCCGGAAGCTGGCCCGCGCGCGCCTCTCCAAGAGCGCCATCGAGCGCCGCGGGTGGCCCAAGTTCGGCGATGCCGTGCACGAGGACGCAGGCTCGCGCCTCACCATGGTATCAACCGAGGAGATCGTCCTCGAGCGCCCGCGCGCCCCAGGTAGTTGCTGTTCTGTGTTTGATTGGCCTGCTTGAAATAATTCGTTTTGTTGCTAGAAGTTATCTAGGTTAGAATTATGGAAAATTATGTTCAATAGTTGTCATCCGAAGTGGCACGATGGAATCGGCGTTTCTGATACATTTAGGCATTACCTTGCTTTTCATTCCCTTGTGTTTAGATTAGTCCGGTAATGATGTTATAGGTTTTTTCCCCACAAATTTGATGGGTTGGTTGTGACTTTTTGTCTTCTTTACATGTATGTCTTGGCGAAACATAGCCGTTGTGGAACATTTCTACTTGTGCTGTGTGGAGCAATAAATCAGTAGATGTCGAAAGGACAATTAATATATTGTCACCACAATATGTTCTATAATTATTCAAAATGATTGGTTTGTAATGTTCTGAAGCAAGGGTGGCATTGCATAAGAGATAGAAATCATTGCTTTTGTGTATCTGAGTACAACAATTTCAGTTAGATTAAATTGATGATCACAGCTCGCAAGTGATTTGAATCCTCAATGCTACTCCCTCTCGTTCTTAAAAACATGACGATTTTAACTTGTGCTAAGTCAAAGTTTTAAAACTTTATCTATGAAAATATATTGAATCATTTGGATTGAACACATGAAAATTATACTTTAGATTTGTCTCAAAAAGCACTTTCATAAAATCATAACTTTCGTTGATTTTATAAATAAATTGCAATGATAGTCAGTAGTCAAAGACGCATTTCGAATACCGTGTCAATGTCCAAAACGTCATGTTTTTGGAAATTTGAGGGAGCAATTAAGATCCTTCAGTAAAAGTAGGGATTTCTTCTAAGGTGTCATTCTTTTCTCCTTATCTTATTTTATCTTGCTTATCTTTGACTTTACACCTATATAAGTAAAAAAAATTAAATTAATTAAGGTGAAGAAAATGAGGTCTAAGTCAACTACAACTTGTGGAAGTATCGACGTAATTTAATAAAGTCATTTGATCTCAATGCTTTGTATAGTTGTAAGGCATCCTTATTTGATCTCAATGCTTTGCATGGATGTTAAGGCATCGTTGTATTGTTGGCATATTGGTAAGGCAGCAGAGCGCTTGTTGTCATGACCTCACCTTGTTGGTTGTGGCTATGGCGTTTGCCTTGCCTCTATGGTGTCACTGTGTTTCCTACAAGAATTTTTGTTATACTAATTTGATGGTCACAAGCTGAATTGAAAGGTTAGTGCTAATTAAGATCCTTTTGTAAAAATAGATCCTCCCAAATCACCTATAACTTGTGGAAGTATTGACCTAATTCAATAGGATCATTTGATGTGAATGCGTAATTTGTGGAAGTATTGATTTATTTCAATAGGGTCATTTGATGCGAATGTGTTGCATGGTTGTTAAGGCTTGTATTGTTGCCATTATCAGTAAGGTATAGCTATGTCGTCTTGTCGATGTTGCGTCGTTATTGCCCCTTCAAAAATTATAGTTAGATTAATTTGATATTCACAAGCGATTTGAAAGCTCAATGCTAATTAAGACCCTCGGGTAAAAATATGGTTATCTCCCAAGTCACCTATAATTTGTCGAAGTATCGACGTAATTTAATAATGCCATTTGATTTTGAATGCTTTGCATGGTTGTTAAGGCATCCTTGTATCATTATCATATTGGTAAGGTGTTGAGGGCTCCTTGCCACAACCTTACCTTGTCGGCCGTGGCATTGCTATGGTTCTATCTAGGCATCATGTGGCGTTCAAGCACCATGCTTTGGGCTTTGGTGTGGAAGAAGCTGTGCGGTTCGGAGGTTGTGGCCACCAGATCTAAACTCGCATCTAAACCCATCTTGTGTGCTCTCCCTTTTGCAAATGTCTATCCTCCACCACCACACCCCCCTCCTTTTTCCTCTTTAACATGTCTATGTCCGTCTTGCTGCACTCAGCTGGGGGATGGTGGCTGGGTTGGGGGATGTGCAATCGATTAGTGTAGGGGTGTGAATGTGAGGGGAGAGAAGGGGGATGGGTAGACTCTATGGACTGCCTGGATGTGCTGCTCAGCTGGGAGGTGGCCCATTGGCTTTTTTTCATGAAATCACTCTGATATTGAGCTAGACAGGCTAATATGATTATGTAGATATGTATTTGTGGCGTCGTCTCGCTGTGCATCTTTAGGCTTGTGAAGGTAAAAAAGGTAGTGGCCCCCCTCACCTTTCCACTGCAATAACCATGATGCTTTGCAGTTCAATTTATTCATGGAATCTCTATATGCTTTGTTGACTCTTTACTCTGTCTTCCTAAGTTACCCATAATGTGTGGAATTGTAAACTTAATTTAATAGGGTCACGATCTGAACGCTTTGCAGTTTAATTTATTGATGGCAACTACATATGCTGTTTAGGTGATTAAGTTGTGTAGGAAATTTACTGTCTAGGACTCTAGGTTGTGTAAGTGATTAAGGTATGCTTTGGGTAGGCCATGTAGAATGTCTAATCATGGGATTTCTAATTGCAGCCCTATTCTCTGCAGCTTATCTTCTTATTCTTATGTACTTATTTACTATTCTCCGTTTTTGAAAACGCAAATGCTTTAGTATTTTTAGTGCATACTTTTATCTTAAAAGTGTACTCTAAAGCTCTAAAAACCAAGTCAAATGAAGCAGGCTGGACACTTCAGGCCATTTCGGGAAGCCCTCAAAGTCCCAGCTTATCAACAAATACGATAATAACAAAGAACATTAAAATTGCAGCCGTGTCTTTCAGCTTAATACTATACATGTAACTGAATTAGACTGCCATTATAGTATACATGTCATTATGTCAAAGCTGTACAGTGAAACTTTTAACTTTGCTGGTGATGTGCCTTTTTTTGGTTCATAATCTCCTTAGTTCTTATCCTAAACTAGCTGACTTTGCTGCCCTATTCTTGTACTGCTCATTTGATCATCTTTGTTTAAAACACAACCATTTTGTTCTTTTAATTTGTTCTTAAATAACAAGTCAAACAAAAGGACTCTGGCTCTCAAGGCCACCTCGGGTAGTTTTCAAAGTTAGGAGACATACTAGATAAGTAAATAAGTCACATAAGATAAGATAGGGGTCTCATTTGCTAATTGTACATCCATTTTTATGCCTTTTAATGCCTGGTGTCTAATTTCTATGCTTTCGTGGTCTCGTTTATTAACTATAAATCCATTTCATTGCAGGGAGCAAAGCTGAGGAACCAAGTGCTTCTGGTGATCCACTGGCAATGGCTAGTAAGGGTGGTGCTGTTCTCATGGTTTGCAGAACCTGTGGTAAGAAGGGTGACCATTGGACCTCAAAGTGCCCCTACAAGGATCTTGCTCCACAGACTGAAGCTTTTGTGGACAGACCTCCTACAGCCGATGGTTCTTCTGCACCAGGTGGTGCTGTTAAGGGAGCATATGTTCCTCCAAGCTTGAGGGCAGGAGGTGGTGATAGGCCTGGACACGATATGAGGCGTAGGAATGATGAGAACTCTGTTCGTGTAACCAATCTGTCTGAAGACACCCGTGAGCCTGACCTCCTTGAGCTTTTCCGGACATTTGGCCCAGTTAGCCGTGTCTATGTTGCAGTGGATCAGAAGACTGGATCAAGTAGAGGGTTTGGTTTTGTCAATTTCGTGCACAGAGAGGATGCTGAGAAGGCTATCAGCAAGCTCAATGGGTATGGTTACGATAACCTTATCCTTCGCGTTGAGTGGGCAACCCCAAGGCCTAACTAAGTTTTATGACCTAATGGCATTACATTTCTCTTGCGAGTGTTAGATTAATATATGTGACATCGGTCATGAATTGTGCTGAATTTTTTTTGTTGGATGAGAATAACTATACTTGTTTTGACTGTGATAATACTATTGCCGGACGTCTTAAGGATGTGATTAGAATTCCATATTTCATCTATTTCGGTTGTTCTTTTCCTTGATTTGGTTATGGGTTGAGCCAGTGCAACTTTGCGAGATGATAAGGGCAGGGGTCCTGATCTTTCAATGAGAGGAGGATGACTACGATCTGATAGAAGTCAATATTGGCGGTCCGACTACAACCGTCCAAAACGTTGCGTCTTAGCGACTGGTATATCAACTTCAGATGGTTATTGATCTCGCCGGAGCGCGATAAACCTGACCACGAAGGTTTTTGATCCTGCAAGTGATCGAAGAATTAGTAAGAACAAGATTAACAACAAATTTAATTGGCAAATATAATTAAGATCAGATTTGAAAGTATCACAAAACAGTGGGGTTCTATAATGATAAAACAGACGGTCTAACCGACACGTGCGAATATCGGTATGTAGCAAAGGCTAAAACATAACCAAACAAAATCTAAATCTAAAAACAGCGACGGTACCCTATTTATTATGGGAAATACGGCCAAGAGGGATCCCTGGTCGTTCTAGGGTTCCCTCGGGGCGTGCTCCATCTGGGCCATGGCACAGCACGCTTACAAGGCCCAGGTTTGGCCCAATTGTTGATGCGGCAAATTGTTTTGACGATTCCCACTGATTCCGAACGAATTTTGAGATGAAGCTGGATCCGTTGGAAAGATCTCGTCGTAGGCTTCTTCGTGGATACCAAGAACGTCCAAAAGGTGTTCGTATGCGGCCTGTGCGTCCATTTGAATGCTGGCTGCGCGATGATGGCCGAATCGAAGTAGAATTTGAGTTGAGCTCGTAATTTGATTCTTTTGCGTGCCTTCCTTTGACCGACATGACATGTAGGAGTAGACAAAGTAAATGTAGAGATATGTTTTTCTTGAATATGCCATCACTTATGAGAGGCGTCTAAGGTGGCGGCCTAATTGCTGGATGTGATGGTGCCATGTCCGAAAGCCGAGGCAGCGGCCAACTTTGTGATAATCATGGCAAAGATGAAGATCGTTGAAGCCATGTAGATAAAAGACCTCCTTGAGCTTTTCCGGACATTTGGCCCAGTTAGCCGTGTCTATGTTGCAGTGGATCAGAAGACTGGATCAAGTAGAGGGTTTGGTTTTGTCAATTTCGTGCACAGAGAGGATGCTGAGAAGGCTATCAGCAAGCTCAATGGGTATGGTTACGATAACCTTATCCTTCGCGTTGAGTGGGCAACCCCAAGGCCTAACTAAGTTTTATGACCTAATGGCATTACATTTCTCTTGCGAGTGTTCGATTAATTTATGCGACATCGGTCATGAATTGTGCTGAATTTTTTTTATTGGATGAGAATAACTATACTTGTAGTGACTGTGTAGTGACTGTGATAATACTATTACCGGACGTCTTAAGGATGTGATTAAAATTCCATATTTCATCTATTTCGGTTGTGCTTTTCCTTGGTTTGGTTATGGGTTGAGCCAGTGCAACTTTGCGAGCTTGCACTGTTAATGCTTTATTTTTTTTTCAATTCATGCTTTTAAAGAGGGTTTTTCTACCATATAACTTATTACAGTAGTGTATTCTTGCCTTTTATCTCGTCGTACATTGCAGCTGCTCTGGCCAAGCTGTGCAGATTTACTTTTTATTGGAACGAAAAACTTCGTGTTGCTTAGCCTGACCGTACTGTTCACTATCGAAGTAATGTTCAAACAACCGAAGGTGCAGATGCTGGAAATGAAAATATCATTTGCTATAATGGTTAGCAGCCGTTGCTGCGTAGGTGTCTCCCCCATGAGCAACCGGCCGTAATAACGTTGTTCTGTACTAGCGTTGTTCATGCGCACGTGGCATTAGTTACGTAAAACATAACTGTATTTTTGTTTTTTTGCTTCCTTGGAATTTTTATGGATTTGTTTTTGAATTTTTAGATTTTGTTTTTATTTTTATAATTTTTTCTATTATTTTCTAATTCATTTTATAGAAGTTAACATTTCTGATGATTAAATTCATTTATAAACCATCATCTTTTTTATTTTGGCTTTTTAAAAAAAATTTAGGATTTTTCTGAATGCTATAAGATTTTTTTTGAATTTGTTAAGTTTTTTCTGGGTGACATGGCTGCGTTAGGTTGCCCCACGTGGTTCATCGACCACGTGGCGCAACCAGAATGTGCGCAACCTGGGCAACGTGTTAGCCCTTTGTTATATAGTACATATATGTAGAACTGAAAGTAGAAACCTTGTTTTTGTTTAGAAGAATATAAACCTTGTTATTGTCTAAATCTAAACTACTCTATAACGGAGCAGTTTGAGGATTGAATCTGATCTAGATCCAACTACAAATATAATATGTCCATTCTCTTCATCCAACAACCATAGTTGCAAGTTGGATCACATAAACTTCACTTAAATTATCCACCTTTGCCACTCCAACTAAACCCCAATCACCTATCTAGTCTCAAATCAACACGTGCGTCATCCGTCCTAAAAAAACATGCTAGTGCCCATGCCTCGCCCCACCGCCGCTCCTTGCCTCCTCCATGCATGACCCACCGTCACTCTTGCGCCTTGCCCCCATCATCCTAGCACCGCCGCATCTGCACTTCGTCTCGCAACGCCCCCAAAGCCCGAGCGACTATGCCATCACCACACCTGCGCCCCGCCTCGCCTAGCCGCCGCCGTCGCACCTACAAAACACGCGTGAAGTAGACCGTCTTTCAAAGATCTCATGCATGTACTCCTCTGCCGCGTCATCCGTCTTAAAAAACACGCCTGTGACCTGCGCCTCACCTCGCCGCCGCTACTTGCCCTCGCTGTGCGTGACCCGTCATCGCTCCTGCGCCTCGCCCCATCGTTTGAGCGCCACCGCCGCACCTGTGCTCCGCTTAGCCATGCCCCAAAGCCTAAGCACCTACGCTGCCGCCACATCTGCACCCCGCCTCGCCTCGCCGCCGCCTCCGCACCTACGAGACACGCATGAGGCCGACCCGCCTCCCAAAGATCTCATGCGTGTCCTCCTCTGACATTGCACTCGCTTGCACTCAACGTCGTCGCATTGGTTGTCGACCACGGCGGCACCCACACGCATCATTCTCCAGCGCATCCTCACCAAGGCGGCCAACCTTGCCGCTTCTCCCATCAGTATGTTGTCTCCTTTCCGTCGATCACTGCGATGATGGCCATGATTTCTAGCCATTCGTAATGGGGGCTGTTCAGAAGGGGTTGGGTCTAGCGAGGGGAAGCTGACTTTATTGTGTAAATTAAATTGATGGTGGCAAACAAATATTTTGTTCAATCAAATTGAATAGATGTTTAAGAAAATGGCATCATCTATGCTCTGCTCAGCTAAGGATTTTTTTTTCATTCTTTAAGCTGACAAACTGTTTAAAAACAAATTAGTTTGAGTGTAAAGCATTAATACTCAACATGCCCTTCTTAGATATATTACTCTAACGTGCTTTGCACATGCACGCTTGCTAGTATTATTATAATGCATGACTTGTTTGATTGTCTAACTATTCCTAACTTAGGGCGAGCTTCGCATTATTTAGTACTACCTCCGTTTCATAATGTTTATCCGCTCCACATACTTAGGAGTGCCAGACATTTTTTATGGAATTTCATTGTTCTTGCTCCCCTTAGATAGATCTAAGAATGATGCAATTCCTTTAAAAATGATTGGCAGGCATGTCTTTATTCGGAGCGGACAAAGATTGTGAAACAGAGGTGTTACTATTTATTATCTTTTTCTTTTTTATTGGCACAGTGTTAAATATATTGTTAGTTAGGGCAATATTGGAGTTCCCCTAAGCTATGGCCAAACTATTGTGCTAGACCTACTTCAATATGTTGTGACTAAACGTCTGGATACAAACTCGTCGAACCACAGTCGAAGTTCTCTACGGTTGTTTGGCTTCCTACATTTAAACTGCTCACTTCAGCTATCCTGGATTCCTTACCATGGCAAAGCTTCTCGAGTACACCATCTCATGTGACCGCCAGAATTCGAATCCGGTCGCTTGCACGCCTCCGAATGTCTAGCTGTCCCTGCGAAGCGTTAGCCACGTACCCGCCGATACTTGTATCACAGAGGTGATCACACAAAAACAATACACCTTACCTCTCCTACAAGTTTAGTACATCATACGATCATTAAGAAAGAATCCCATGTTCAAAAGCGAATACATGATGCCAAAACACACTTATGACGATAGTCCAGGACTAATCCAAAATCTCAGCAAAATCCAACAATGCCTCAAGAAGACAACCTCAAAACCGATTCAAATTCGTTCTTGTCACATATATTCATTATCACCCAAGGGGACACACCACATGGGTCTCAACACTCCCCCTTTATGAATATATTGACAAACCCTCAAAAATCATTTTTAAGTTTTTGGATTTTGAACACAAAGCATATTGAAATGCTGAATCACGCTTAGAGCAAAGGATTTTTTTTATTAAATTTAGGCAGGAGAGCCTCTAGGCTCTAGCGTCCCAACAAAATTCCCCCTTTTTTCAAAAAAACTTGTTGATGTCCTCTTTCAATTCTCCCTTTGGCAATATAGGCATCAAGAAAGTGAGTGAACAAGCATAAGCCGTGGCTGAGAAATATGCTAGGAAATAGATTTTTAATATTCTAAAACATGGCTTAGAAAATCACAATCAAATACCACGGCATGACAAGGCGTCAAAACGGCGTCAATAGAACACCACAATCAACCATTTGAAATGCAAGTAGCTTCAAATCGACAGCTCAATTAACTAGCATTTTTTAAATTTCTTTAAAACAATTTTGAATGCATCCACAGTTTTAAAGCGAGCAATTGATAGCAAAACACATCACAAGGGTCACTGGAAATGGTTTCCTAGGTCACTTTTCTCATGTGTGTGTTTTTGTATTTTTTATTAAATTTAGGCAGGAACGCCTCTAGCCTCATACCAATGGCCAATGGTGCCCAACATTACACTGAAGGAATGACACGTCGTGCCTATCTGATTCACTTTCAAGTTCATGCCTTTTGTGTGCAATGACAAGCCATCTCGTGAAGGTTAACCGGTGAAAACTCTCCAAAATTTGAAATTGCATATTTTTGATTTTTTTAATTTACGAGAGCAAGATTTGGCCAACAAAAGATTTCATTAGATTGTAAGGATGACTGAAGGAATACTGCAAGCGCCTCACCGAGAAACAACATTTAGAAAGTGAAAATCTTATGCCACATCAATGTTTTTGGAAAAAAAAATAATGACATTTTTAAACTAGACACCAATTGAACAAGGTAGCATAAGGTGAAATGTGAATAGTCTCGGCATCTTGTGAAGCCTAAATTTAAAAGCATAATATAAAAAA
Source organism: Raddia distichophylla (assembly GCA_005191435.1). NCBI lineage: Eukaryota > Viridiplantae > Streptophyta > Magnoliopsida > Poales > Poaceae > Raddia > Raddia distichophylla. The sequence continues at coordinate 15,240 of SPJY01033122.1, read as the reverse complement.
CTCCAAAGCAAAATAAGTCTATATGCTAATGCAAAGTTTTCCAAAAAAACTCTCCCTCAACATGTTAGTCAACATTTTGCTCAAAAATGATATGTAACGTGATTAGCATGAAAATAGACTGTCGAAAAAAATAGAGAAATGCAACTAGGCCAACCGCAAAGAATTAGGTAAGAAAAGAAACCACCCATGCTCAAACTCGCTTTCATCTGGTGCCTGCGTTTTACTTGGAAAGACAACTATACACCTCAGATACTAGGAACACAACACAGACCTTGTCTACCGAGAGAACCAATAAGGCTGTGAAGGATCAAGCTAGTTAAAGGAAATAAGACTGCCTATTACGCATGATAACAATATAAGCATAAGGTGATAGGTCTATGCCAAAGCACGCCAGAAGTCTAAGTGAAGAGTGCTAACTGCCTACACAATGTAACCAAGTCCGAATGCAACAGGAATGCAATGCAATTAAACGATAAATTATATTACATATAGTACAAGTAGCCCAAGCTCCCCCCGACTATAAGCTAGCTAAGCTCACAACACCGAACTCTCCACTAAGAGCTTCAAACCTAACCTTGTCCAGTGGTTGGTGAAGATATCTGCCAACTGTCGGTCGGTCTCAACATACTGCAAGACTATATCACTCTTCTCCACATGGTCTATAAGAAAGTAATATCTCAGTTCAATATGCTTTGTGCTATAGTACTGCACTAGGTTTTTGGCAATGTTCATAGGTAGAGCAGAGCCAAACAATATGACTGCAACATGGGTTGCGCCACGTGGTGCAACCGGATGGACCACGTGGCGCAACCAACCCGGACAACGTGTTAGCGCTTTGTTAAATTTGGCTAGGCAATCGTTTTAGTTCTGTTTTCTAAACACATAACCAAACTTGATTGGAAATTATTTCGAAATGATTAACACATAATGTGTTGAAGTGTTTGTACTTGTATTTTCTGTGCCTTTATTTGTTATAATGGTGAGCGGAGGGATTGGTGATGAAAATTTTTTAATGAAGATGTTTAGGAATGGTCCTTATGATAGAGTTCAACCTGCGGCAGCCGATGAGGCCGTAGAAGCCATCGAGGCCGATGAAGTCACCTAATCCGATCAAACGAGTAGCCAGTCACGTCAACGAGGTCATAGTAAGAGACCGAAGTCTAGGCATATAATCACTGAAGTCAGTGAGGAAAGCGAGCCTCTGAAGCCAGCAGAGGTGATTGGGCCTTTTAGATCGACTTTCTAATTGATGTTAGGGACCACGTGCCCATTAGCATTGTAAAATGGGACGACGTACCTGCAGACCTCAAGAACACGCTATGGACCGATATGAAAGAAGTATTCACCTTCCCCGAAGGGACCGAACAGAAGGTGAAGAGTTACACATTGAAGAAGATGACAATGCCATTCTAGACGTTCAAGAAGAAGTTGAACAACGAGCACATCAAGAATAATGTACTCTCCGACTTCAATAAATAACCAAAGCTGCAAGATCATTGAGATGAATTTGTAGGGTACAAAACTTCTCAACAAGCTCAAAGTATGAGTGAATAGAATAAGCAAAATGCGGTAAAAAAGCAATACCACCATCGTCTCAACCATGATGGTTACCGCAAGGCAATACCCAAATTGAAGAAGAGGAAACATGACTTGCGTGTGAAAGGTGTCGAACCCGTAACAGTTAGATGGTTCGACAGATCGAGAAATTAGTTCTTTTGTCATGACGGCGGCCTTGACAACGACGGTAGGCCAGTTTTTGGTGAAAGGATCAGAGATGTTGCAAGAAGTCTTCAAGAGGTGCACGAAGAGTCGGCTAAAGGCATCTTCGTGCCAAATAGAGAGAACAATGAGCTAACCAGGGCCCTGCAGAACCCGGAGCACCCTGGACGTACACGAGGCGTTGGCGTCGTCCGGTGGAAGGTTGGTTTCGCGCAGAATGCCGAGACTTACAGAGGTCGGCCGAGGAGCAAGGGCCGACAGGCACAATACCTCCTCGACCTTGAGGAGCAACTGCGCGCAACACAAGTGAGAATAGAATACAAGAAACAGTCCGAAGAGAGGTGCAGCTAGCTTTGAACCAGGTGCGGGAGGCCGGTCAGCAGGAACCGCACAGTAATCCCAACGTCATCAGCCCCTCCATGCGGCCGAGCAGCTGCACTTCAGGTGGGCTGCCCGAAGAGGACTTGGTCCGCTATCCCATGGACGACATCACGCAGCCGACACCTTGTGAGCTGCACTTCGAAGTGCGGAACCTCTCTATCAAGGCGGCTGAAGGCATGGCTTACCCAGTGAAGGCAGGACAGGTCATCCATGGCCAACAGATACCCCCAAGCTACGCCAAGGTCTCCGTGGACAAGGTATGCCAGGGGTACGGGACCTTGACCTCGACATTGAAGGAGGTGACGGGACCACGAAGTTAGGAGATGATGTACACAATTTCGTCATGTGGCGCAAACGGTAAATAATTTTCAAGGTAACATGTCTGTGTCCTCTCAACAGTCTCCTGCATCAACTCCTCAACGAATCCTCTCATACGAAACTGCAACTAAGACACCGGCCAAGACAGACCACCCTCCTCAGTAAATAGCTCCCAAAAAGATGCCGGCTAGGTCAAGCCAGTCTGATGGGGGGCAACACCTCTCAAGAAGACAGGGTCTAGGTCATCCAGAGAAAAAATACCTCCGAAGCTGCCATATGATATGACCGAAGAGAAAACCAAGCGGATAGTAAGAGGCCAGGTCACCGCAATTTTTTACGAAGAAACCATCTCCACCGAGGGTCCAGCCCTGTATGGACGAATGGCACAAAGGCATGAGGTGTATCTTATCGTTGAAGGATAAGATCGACAAATCAGAAAGACCATCTGTATCAGACTACGAGCGCATCTTGCGTAAGGAATCTGATAAGGGAACATCAGAGGAGCAGATTCCAAAAGAGGATGCGCAGAGGAATTTCTAAAATGAACCTGGGTTTGATGTAGATCAGGTCTTGGGCCTTAAGGACATCCCCTTTGCAGAGGTAGAATGGAAATTTGTGAAAGGTGCATCGCTCGTCAGGCGTGAGGAGCTTCCCCAGCTAACAATGAAGATGCGGCAACTCCAAGATTGGTATTTACGCGCAACTGAAAATGGTTTGGACGTATTTGCGCGCCACTGAAAATGGTTTGGACTCGATCGCCGTCGTCATCAAGTAACACCATTTCTACCGCGGGGACTTTGACTTCATGATTGAATGGGAGGTTCTGTACGAACTATATCAGGGAAGGGCCCTCGACGTCGCCATGATGAGTTGTTGGTCTATGTAAACGTATTATTTGTAAATTTCGATCGTGCCCGTCGGTATACTATACTAACTTGGAGGCCTAACTAATTTTTCCTTATATAGAATAGAGATAAAAAGATGACTAAGGGAGAGAATTAACGAATTTGGATTTCTTGAACCAATAGTCATTAACGAAAAAATAGCTAGACAGTATCCAAAAGACACAGAGAACACCATTTACGAAGGGCTAATGGGACAACGACACAAGAGGCATATACTTCTAGTCTTCTACCATACAAATTTGAGTACGTGTTTTCGTACCGCCCTATTTTAATTCCTTTTCTTAACACACTGTTAGAACTAATTAGTAAACCGCGTTGACATATATATGTGTAGCTTTCACTGGGCCCTTACTTTTTATTATAGAGCTAGATCATAGCAAGATCACGATCATGGACTCGAAAAGAGAACCGGTCGAAAAGTACAAAAACTTTATCGCCATGCTCAACCGGTACATTGCTCTTCCATTCATTATCTTACAAGTTATGTTTCTCTATATCAAACAAACTCAATTATATATAACTTGTAAACAAATGTGTAGTGCATCGCAACGTTCCGCAAGAAAACCGTGGGAACACTCAAGATGCGTTTCGAGTTGTACCTTGCTAAATATGTATGTATATCATATTACGAGTATTTTGTTAGTTAACGTAATTTTCGTGCATCTATTTCACGATTTCAACTCTTTCATCACAGGTTTTGCATCAACCATATGGAAATAATTTATGCGGATACTATATGTGCGAGATGATGCACAACTTCATCGGGGGCACCGCTGAGTACACAATAAAAAATTATAGGTTTTGGGTGAATAATATATAATTACTACCTTAATAACGCATAACTAGTTACTTCGGACTTTTTTATAGTTTCAAAGATTGATAAGTTAATTCCCTATTTAGTGATAGATTCCCCTAAAATTGGCAAAAAAAAAAGGTTTGGAAAAAGGTTCGGAACTCTCGCCGTTGCGTGTCAGAGCAAATCAAGAGCAAATCGCCGGCTTCCTTTTTGATGAGTGCATAAATCCGATGGGCGAGCATCACCACCCTTTTGTTAATAAGATTCCGGAGCCTTTGAAAAATACTAGCCAACCGTCGAGGAGCGATGCACGTAAAAAATCCCGATAAAAAGTGTATGTGCACTTATATACATTGTATGATGCTTATGTATAGCTTGCTACCTAATACATATTTGTTGTTTAACAAAGGAGCAGATTGAAGATTTCATGGTCTAGAGTCCTGGAGTAAAAGAATGGATGGAGACAGGTGTCATCTTTTTTTTAAATGCAAAAAGATCAATACTGTGTGGAGATCTTTGGGCCTAGAAGGTTATAGATCAACTTTTGAGAACTGCCCTTCTCCTGCTTATGTTCTTGAGAAAATCTAGAAAAAAGAAGGTAAAGATCAAATTGATATAGCTATTCTGTTGTGGGTTTGGTGGTACTACAGAAATAAAGTTGTTCATGATAACAAGTTTTTATCCCCTAATGACATTGTTCACTTAATAGTGACAAAAGCCCAAGATAGTTTTGATGATGCTGTCGAATGAAGGTGTTAGCGGAAATCTGAATCAAAGTAAAAAAGGGTGCCATCGTGAATGTAATACGCTAGCTCATGATCTTGCCAAATTGGGAGCAAGTGTAAATGATCAACAGTATGGCTGGATGAATTCCCTGTAAATTTTGAAGATTGTAATTGTTTGATCATGCCCACAGCCGGTCTGATGTAATACATGGTTTGGTTTCCCTCAAAAAAGTATATTTGTTGTAATTTAAAGTTTATTGAATGTTCTTCGATTTTAGTTATCAACTAGCTGTGCATCTGCTAATTGTGTTAAATGTGGTTTAGTTAATTGTGACTAAATAAGCATAACATACAGGGGTCAAAATATAAATAAATTACATAGCAACAAAAATACATTGTATACACCTTAGTCTCAGTTGGAGCAACCAACCAGGACCAACAGAGTCCCCAGCGGCCGCTCCTGAGCATCGCCACGTGCGCACATCTCAGTCCCGGTTGGTAGCTAAAACCGGGACTGATAGAAGCTGCCCAGCTGCCGCGCCACGTGTATTCGGGGCCGGCCTATTGAGGATAGATTTAGTCCCGGTTCCTGTAACCTGGACTGATGCCCAGCAGACATCAGTCTCCAAGGGCTATCTCGGTTCAAGAATCGGGACTGAACGCCCGTTCCCTAGTAATGAGTAATGCTTAGTTTCATAGGTGATGTACCGAAGCGAGAACTCTAGTCAACTTTATTATGTACCTGTGATGCTATTTACTCTAAACATAACTACACCAATAATAACAGTTTTGCACATTTTCCCATGTGCCTTTCCTGGAAACGTAATGGGACAACTATGAAAGAAAAACGGTGAAGAGACCTACATAAGAAGCTAGAATATGAACTACAACTTGCAATGCAGATGCACATTTGCTCCGAAAATTTGATTTATCGATTTTTTGTTACGTTCCAAATAACCAGCACTTCTATATAATTTTGAACATCTTAGAGATAGATTTAAAGCAATTCTACAGGTTTCTTTTAGAAAAAACCAGAAAAACATGAGTACATGATTTCGCTATTTCCAAAATTTAGTAGTTTGACCGAATTTAGGCTTTCAAACATGATTAAATGATTTCGCTATTTCCAGAATTTAAGGATTTTACCTAATGCAATATGGATCGATGTGCCAGCCCAATAAACGAACAATCAGCTCAGTAAAGTAACCAGCGACTGCAGCCGGCTAAGCACGCGCAAGCGCGCTGTCACCCCTAGTAATTATAGAAAGCTTGATTTCCGTTCCAAGCAATGTGCTTTTTTTATATATATATAGCACTATTCATAAAGGATTCAAGTGTCTACATATTTCTACTAGTCGGCCGGATTTATATATATAGGGATGTCATCTTTGATGAAGCAGTTTTCCTTTTTTCCAAACTCCATCCCAATTAATGCCGGTGCCGCCTTCGTGCTGAAACTCTTCTTCTTAAGCCAGATTTGCTCCATAGCACTATTTTTTATCATGGGGTGAACGTTCGGTGCGTTGGCTAAATAATACTGCTGTTAATCCTGCTAATATTACCCGGTGTGGAGAAAATAGCATTGGGTATGATTTTATGCAGGGCATGCATGGTCATGATACAACTGGTATGCCTGCCGTGTCCGTGTTTGTACCTCCTGCTCCGCAAGCAATGCTTGACACGTTTGCAGCAACATCATCATCCACATCTGTTCCGCCGACTCCAAGTGCAGAAAACGCGCCGTTGTGCGGCGGGGATGGACAGCAGTATGGTGGCTTCAGAATCTTCGGTGCCGGCGTCTGCAGATTGATCTGCTACTGGATCTTCTGTGGAGCCCTCGGAAGGTTTGTCTCTGCTAGGAGATTCGCCTCCATCATTTCATTTACCAAGGACGCGGCTGCAATGTGGCATTAGAAAACCAGAAACTTTCACCGACGGAACCATCCGGTACAGTAATCTAGCAGTAACTGTAGAACCTGAAGTTTTGACTGAAGCACTTGGCAATAGTAATTAAAAGAATGCAATGAATGATGAATATATGGCACTCAACAAAAATAAAAATAGAACTTGGCAGCTGGTTCGTCCACAAAAGGGAAGAAATATTATTGATTGCAAATAGGTCTACAAGATCAAGCGAAAGGCAAATGGAACGATTGATAGATATAAAGCTCATCGAGTTGTGAAGGGTTTCAAACAACAATATGGTATTGACTATAGAGATACATTTAGCCCTGTAGTCAAACCTGTCATTGTTATAATTATCTTGTCTCTTGCAAGAGGTTGGTGTCTTCTACAGCTAGACGTCCAAAACACGTTTCTTCATGATGTTCTAAAGGATGATGTATATATTAGGCAACCGCATGGATATGAGGAAAGATCTAATCCTCATTATGTTTGCAAATTAGATAAAGTGCTATATGGACGAAAACAAGCACATGGGCGTGGTACTCTCGTTTAAAAATGAAATTGCAACAACTTGGTTTTTGTTCGTCAAAAACAAACACCTCTTTCTTCTTTTTTCGAAAGGGTAACACTGAGATATTTTTGCTCATTTATATTGATGATATTATTGTTGCCAGCTCCTTATCAGATGTTGTTACGGCTCTTCAAGATCTCTAATAAAAATTTGCTCTTAAAGATTTGGGCGAGTGACATTATTTTTTGGGTATTCAAGTAAAAAATGATTGTGATGGAGTTTTACTTTCTCAAGGAAAATATGCTTATAAAGTTCTTCAACGAGTGGATATGTCCAAGTGCAAACCAGTACATACTCCTCTTTCTATTTCAGAAAAATTATCAATTCAGGAAGGACTACCTTTAGGGACAAGAAGATGTAGTCAAATATAGAAGCATAGTTGGAGTATTGTAGTATTTAACGTTAACTCATCCAGATATAGTATTCCTTGTTAACAAGGTGTTTCAATTTTTGCATTGGAGGGTATTCATATACTATATATAAATATGAATCAAATAATATATCTGAATCAAATAATATATCGACCAAAGAAGGACTGCTTCTTCTGGATCCAAAATTAAAAAAATAAAGAAATCCTTTTTTAAAAATTTTTAAATAAAGAAGAAATCATATGTATACATCTAAACAACCTTTTCATAAATCTAAGCAACCCCTTCGTAAATCCAAGCGAAAGCCAGACTCACTAATGATGGAATGATGACTACTACTAGGTATCATTGGAGCTGTCTCAACGGAGAAGCGATTCATGAAAAGGCTGGCCCTTCGATGCTCAAGCTTTTTCAACCAGGGAGGGGCATGCTCTTTTTGTACTGAGAGCGAGCGAGTCCAACCTAGACATGTCTTTGACCATTTGTTTTATTCAAAAATTTAGTGCGAACATGAAAAAAATATTAGTCATTCTTAAAGCATGGTTTTCTGAATAATACGAATGGTCAGAAGCATGTTCAAAAGGCAAAAGCGTTAAATAAAAAAGAACGGAGGGAGAATATGTAAATGTTTGGACTTAAAAGAATTTTTTTTAGCTGCCCATAAAAAGGAAGAACGACGGGAAAGAATGGCTTATATCTTAGTTCATTCCCTAACTAAAACCAGAATTCTTAGAAATGGATAACTTTTTTATGTACCCTCACCATGATATTATGACCCACTTTTAGTTTTTTTTATCTAAAAAAGATAAAATCATTTATGAAACCTCACCATGATATTATGGCCCATTTTTAGTTTTTTTTTTCTTTTTTTGACATTAAAAATCTGAAAACGAAAGAAATGATGGGCTTGCTCCCTAACCATAAAACTTTGGCCCATTTCCCACAACTTGCTACGGGCGTGAGTGCTGGGAGAAAACAACTGAGCTATGCACATTTGGTATTTAAATTACACTTTTTGATTTTATTTCTGCTATTTCTTATTTTATTTTAAATTATTTTTAATACTTTAACCTTTGTATAGGTCATTATCGTGATATTAAGGTTCCATTTTGTAATGTTTTGTTTTTTCCAGGATTTTTTCGTTGGCCACAAAAGTTAGAATGAAAGAAAAGAATGAATTATTTCCTAATTCAACTACCTGTGAATTCTATTTTTTCAAAAATGATTAGAATTTTTATGAATATCTACATCCAAATTATGCTTCTCCATGCTTTTAAACTATAGTTATATTTTTCAACGTTTATTTTTTATTTCAATTATTTCCGAATTCATTTTGTAGAATTTAACATTTATAATGTCTAAATTCATTTATGGATTCTTATCATAAAATTTTGATTGCATTTTGTAAAGTTTTAAGTTTTTTGAAATTGTTTAGCTTGCTAGAAAAATTAGAATGAAAGAAAAGAATGGGTTATTCATTTTTTTAAAAAAATTCTTTAACAAGCTAAACCTTTTTAGGAACCCCTACCATGAATTTATGATCCAATTTTTTTTAGCGGGTTGGTGGATGTTGGGGAATTTATGATCCAAATTTTTTTTAGTGAGTTGCTGGAAATTGGAAAAAAACCTGCTGAAAAAATGGAAGCCTGTGAATCGACTACTGAACTACACACAGTTTAGTTGTGAGTGATGGGTATAGCTACAAAAGGAAGGATAGAAGAGGAGACGTGGCCAAGCAGAAAAAGGCGAAAATATAGGGGGGGGGCGCTTGGAGTCCAACTCGTGACCTGTGCGTAGAAACCAACTGCTGAGACCGCTAGCCCGAACGCCCCACCATGTTGCGGATTTGATGGGAAAATTTCTTTTATATATTAGATTTAAATGAACGGCCGGATTAAACCAGTGGCCGCGATCAAACGGACGCAAATTTTTCGGATGAAGCACGATTTGGTAAAAAACCAACACTACGGACGCTGGAGCAAGATTCGAACACCAGGCTGCGGAGCGACAGCTACCTCAGCTAACCAAGCCGCCAAGGCACGCGCGTTGGTCTGTGGCGCGCCAATTTTTTGTTTTAAAGATTAATTTGGTATAAACGGCTGGATCTTGTTTGACGAAGCAATCGGAGGGTGAGGGACTGCTCGGCGACGTGGCGACGCTAGAGCAGGCGCGCGTGGACGCACGGCAAGGCGACAACGAGGACGCGGCTGGGAGCGGTCTGTTAGGCCCTTTGTACAATAGAATTTTGACGAAGCGATCGGAAGGCCAGGGACTGTTCGGCGACGTGGCAATGCCAGAGCATGCGCGCGTGGACGCACGACGAGACGTTGACGTGGACGAAGCAAGGATCAGCTTGTTAGGCCCTTTGTAAAATAAAATTGATTCTTCGGCGCCTCGGCCCGGCCCCGACGGCGGCAACTGCTTGCCACAGTATCAATGTGTACCATATCTGATTTGGGAGAGGCAGGCATACACATTCTGTGCTATATAACGGTTGTAAAACAATCGTCGCACATGCAAGCACAATCACAATCACAGAAGACACAGATCTAGAGAGAAGGAAACCAGACACAAAGATCTTTATTAATTGTTCTATCTTATGTACAAATGGGTTCCATCTATTATATAGCCTAGCCTATATTTGCTATTACCCATAATAACCCTAGGAATAACCCTAATAGGGATGGGCTTCCGATACATAAATCACCTAGTGTTACATCACTCCTCCTTAGGCGAAACCGCGATATGCCAATGCCACATTAAAATGCTCCATCCAAAAACCTAGAAGGAAAAAATGATTGGTGAAAAGAGTACACCACACACGCATGTCGCACCGTGATATTGCCTCATTACTTCATTAGAAACCTTATTATGAGAAACTTCAGGAAAACTTATATAAGGGAAAAAATAATGCAATAGTAGATCTTCTGTATCATTATAGGCTCTTGGTCATGGATTCTCCCGCTGAACTTTGCAACTCATGAAATCGCCTCATCCCTATCCCATGAACACATTTACGAAATGTTGAAAACAAGGCGGCGGCGGTGGTGGCGTGGTACGGTGCGATGAAAGCTCCGCCACAGCAGTCCAACATCGCCCACGTAGCTTCCCCCAAACTCCCTGTCGCCGGTGGACCATTAATTGCATTTTGGACACCACGTTTCTTTTTCTTTAAGAAATAGGACAAATTAGAAAAAAAAATTGCACTCTTTTCACCCGATCTCTTGCCAAATTGCCTTCGAACTTTAACTTAAATTATTTGTACGATTGCCCCAAAACTGTTAGACCTCCCATAAAAAACCGACGTGTCTGGCTAACTGGCTGGCTATCATGTGGATGTTAAACACTGAGATAAAATCCACGTGTGTGTTAAAAGATGAGGTGGACTCCATGTCATCATGTCACTCACTTCTTCTTCTCTCTCTCTCCCGATTCTTTCTCCTGCCACAACCCGCTAGTTGTTGCTTGGCCGCACTCGCCATCGCCGCAACAACTATCTCTCACATCTCTCCCCTCAATTCTCTGTCCGCGCTGCCTCGCTCCTCTCTCGTCTCCTCTCTCTCGAAACTCTCCCTATATGTACCTCTTCTTTTTCTTCTGTCCCCCAAAGCTCTCTCCAAGCCACAATGCCGATGCCACCACATGCACGCGGAGAGAGAACATCGCACCGACCAACCATTCGTCACCGGCAATAGAAGCCATACAGAAGTAGAGAGAGAGAGAGAGGGGAGGGATAATAACATGGGGAGGCCACCTCAATGTTTTTGGCGACATGGCATCCACCTTGGTGTTTAACAATCTCATGGTAGCCACGTCGGCTTTTAACGGGAGCCTCAACAGTTTTAGGGTCATCGTCTAAACAGAGACAAGTTTAGGGATTAAAAAAGTAAAGTTCGAAGGACTAAGTAAGATTCGATACAAGTTCAAATGGTAACAATGCAATTTTCTCAACAAATTAAATATGTGCCTATGCTAAGGCCATGTGCAACGCTAGCCCTATTCTAACTATCATGGTGACATTCTCTCCCTAATACAACATTGGTTCCATCCTCACATATTTCATCTTTCATATTTACTATCAACCGTATTTTTATTATTTACTTACCAATTTGTACGGTGATGGCACCAAAATATAGAACCACCCTTAAACAAGCCCTAAGGACATAACGTTTTATAGCACGGTAGATGATTTCGAGAGATACGGTAAATGACGTAGTCCTTTTACCATGTACACAACAACAATATGATACGCTGGTAATACATATCATATCTAATAATAGTATAAAAGTATAAAAAGTTAAAAGTCTAATTCATTAGATCATCTCCAGCCATATTCCCTTCATTCCATAACATTCTCCATTTCCTTCGTTTCATTTCATTTCATTTCTCATTCCCTTTATTTTTTACATCTCAAACAGCATCCCTTTAAAGAATTTGCGAAGAAAACAGACAGAGAATCTCGTTCTAAAGTGAATACACAAAGAAATTTTTTCTAACGAGAACCATCATGAGATTCTGTTGGAGCATCAAAATTTCTATGCGAATGAAATTTGGTCCCTGGAGGGACTCTCTTGGAGATGGTCTTAGATTAAAAGGGATGAAATGCTCATATTAGTTCGCGTGTCGCAAAAAGTTCTTTACAACATGGTGCCCAAGGCAATTGGAGCTGTTAACAATAAGCTGAGCACCAAGGCAATATTGAAACCTGTTAACGATGAATTAAAACAAACTGGATGTCACATGTGTACGGATCAGTCGTTTTGCTAACATTGAGTGACAGGCTGACAGCTGAATTTGGGTGCAAGTACATGACAGGTGAATTTTAGGTAGTTTGTTTATTGGTGAGAAATGAGAATGTAGTAAGATTCTAGCACAGGTGCTAATGACAAAATGAAAGCTATTGGTTATTGGTAAAGGTAACACATGGTCTGCCCTAAAAAATTGTACCGTGGAATGAAATATCAGTATCCTATAAGAAATTGGGAGGGTCAGAATGACAAGTTATCATGAACTTCATAATCTGTACTAATTAAGAGCGAGGTCCTTTTTTTTTTGGGGAAATTGCCCAAATACCATTATAGAGGACTGCACATTGCCAAAATACCACTGTCCCCACAAGTCATAGACACATTGGGACCCACATGTCATACACACGACAGTGGTATTTTGGCAATGTGCAGATTTCATAATGGTATTTTGGCAATTTTACCTTTTTTTTTTGCACTAAGCGTTTTTTGTCAATCAAAGAAGAAGAAAAAAACTAGTGATCAAAGTTAGATGTTTCCTTGATCATACACAACTCGAAGAAAGAGAGATCTTTGGCAAGATCACTTCTCTCTGGTAATTGAAAGCTCTTCGAGCCAGTCCAGGATCCTACTGCGGCGAACGCTCTGGCCTCTCTTCACGCCTCCCTTCGCCCGGCTCCTCTTCGCCGCCTCCGGCAAGACGACGGGCTCCACGACATCCGGCGAGCACTTACACCCGAAGTTGTCGCCGAGCAGCCCGACGGCGTGCTACATCAAATTCCATGACCACGCAATTGCCGGGGAAAATTAAAGCAAATCAAATGTGGGGCTGAGATCACGCCAATTAAAATTTACCGCTTTCAGTGTCAGCTAGTTATGCCGGGAGGAGACCTCCCGGGCAGGGGATTAGCGATTAAAATCCTGCGTCGATCGCTGACCGACGCCAAAGGGGATGATGAAGTGACTACCGGCCGATCGACCCGTGCATATTATTGTCATTAATTACTCCTTCCGCTTATAAATATTTATTGTTTGATTACGCCGACGACACCGAGGAGGAAGATGCCCCACGCGGCGTGCGGCGGCGGCGCCGCCGCCGACCCGGTGCTGCGGCGCGGCCTCGAGCGCAGCTGGGGCGAGGGGCTCGGGTGCGCGTAGAACACGCTGCTCGACAGGGACGGCCGCGGCGGCGTCGCGGCGACGGCGGAGCTCTGGTCGGAGGAGGCGCCGCTCTTCGACGAGTGGCTGCGGCTGACGCAGCCGCTGGAGCTCGCGCTGCGGCTGTCGGAGCGCGAGCCGAAGCCGGCGGTGGAGGCGACTGAGTCCGACCGCGGCAGCAGGGCGGCGCTCGGGGGCGCGTCGGCATCGACGACCGACGAGGGGCGGAGCGGGCGGAGCTTGCCGCCGGAGAAGACCTCGTCGGCGACGCACATGTCGTCCGCCCAGCCCGCGCCGGCCGGCACGAGGCCACCGGACGACAGTATGTGGAACTCGAAGTCGTCGTCGGCCGCCTCCGGCGGGGAACCGCCGGCGGTGTCGTGGCCGGCGTCTGACATGGCTCGATACTTTTCTTGGTCCCAGACTCCCAGGAGAAGGGGATGATGAAGTGACTACCGGTCGATCGACCCGTGCATATTATTGTCATTAATTACTCCTTCCGCTTATAAATATTTATTGTTTGATTACATACAAATCCAAAATTTAAAACTTTAGTCTTAATGTCTTTTAAACTATTTATATTGGGTACATAAAAATTATTGAGTGTTTGGTTGATTGGATTAAGCTTAGCTAGGCTCAACTGATGCAGAGTGTTTGTGTTGTTGTTTAGTTGGATTCATTGTTACAGCCAGACCCAAGCTGTGTAATTTCACTATTGCAGCTAGGCCCGGTTAGCATGCAGTAATCCATCATTTCTCCTCGTGCTGGCTCGTGACACCTCCATGCGATGACAAGCACTAGACGGTGGGGGGCAGGCAAGCTTGATTGGGAAGTTTAGCTCACCAGCGACGAGGGGCGCTAGATTCGGTACTGACTAGCTCAATGGTAACACCAATGTCCTTGGAGCATGGGGTGCAACGGATGGTGTCCCCAAGCCGTGGTCATGGCACCGGTTTTTTATGACAACTAAGCGGTGTCTTCCATGCGACTGCTAACCTGGATCTAGCCGATGACCTCAACATGCAGCAAGTAGCTAGATCATGGAACAGCGGAGGTGTGCACGTCGTTCAAAGGCATAGACAACGAATCGAGGTACGATCACGCCCACAATGTTCCAGAGCGCGAACAAGAAGTTGACGACATGGAGGACGCACCCTTGGTGCTCCAGGGCACGACCGTGGCTCTAGGTGGCATTAGGGAGGGAGTGATGCTATGGAGACATGCAACGACGACGAGGACAACCACAATGTTTAGAATTTGATGCAATGTTGAATGGCAACCAAACAGAAATGTTTAGACTTTGATGCAATGTTGAATGGGAAACCGAACACGATCTCTTCTGGATCAAGCTCTGGATTTACGAAACAACCAAACACATACTCCAGATGAGCTCACTCTGACTCCCACCAGCTTGGTCGAGCTCGAAATAGCTAGGCTCAGCCCAAATATCAACCAAACAACCCCTATATGTATAGATTTGTCTCACTGTCTCGAAAGTAATTTCATAATATTATACTTGTAGTGGGTTTTACAAATTAATTATACAGCAATTCCTAGCAACGGGACGGGATCCCTCCCCTAGCGACACGTGTCCCCTTCGCCCGCGCCTAGCTCCCCTTCGCCCGCGCCTAGCTCCCCTTCGCCCGCGC
>SPJY01033114.1:4613679-4659803 GCA_005191435.1 Raddia distichophylla | reverse complement strand
AAGTGAGATTTTCGTTCAAGTTTAAGGGGCAACAGTGTAATTTACTCTTTTTATTGAAAGTGCATCTAGGCCTCTTTGTAAGTTTTGGCGATAGATGACAAGCATCTTAAAAATCTAATCAAGCTTATTTAGTGTTGGACAGTTTTAAGATTAGAAAATGGATGTGGAGGACTCTTGGAGGCCGTAAAGATTAAGGGCCTGTTTGGTTGTTGCCTAAAAATGCCTAGCCTAAACTTAGCAGCTTGCCATAGGTGTGGCATGCCTAAGCTGCCTGAACTTAGCTGCTGTTTGGTTTGCTGCCACGCCTAAGGACAGGCTTGCCTAAGAAATATGTGGCAGCTGTTTGGATTGTGCCTACGCCTCAGTTGAGTTTTAAAATGTAAATCTTTTTTTTAATTGAGTTTAAGGACACGCCGTACTATTAAGATGGATGCGATGGAAAATCACTTTTAGAAGTTCTAAGTGCTCTTGTTCGAAGTTCCTTGACACACTCCTTCTCCCAAATAAATTTGAGGGTGTTTGCTTTGAAATCATATCGAACTATCCGATGTTAGTCCGGAACATTCCGATATCTAGCAGAACTATCCGATGCTTGTTCCCATCGACCCCTCTCTGTCTCCAGTTACAAAAATATCAAAACATTCCTATGTCAGTCCGAAACATTCCGATACCTACCGGATAAATCCAATCCTTGTTCCGATCGACCCTCTCTTTCTCGATTGCAAAAAATATCGGAACATTCCGATGGTTGTTCGGAATATTCCGATATGGACCGGAACTTTTCGTTGCTTGTTCCGATTGACCCCTCTCTGTCTTGCTGCGAAAATATTGGAACATTCCGATGTTTATATCGGAACATCCGGTGTCTGTCAACAGTAATGGCTAGTTTTGACTGCTTGGGTATTTATTCCCCTCCTCCACCCACCGGCCAGGGTTGCCTCTCACACATACTCTCATATTCCGATACTTGTCCGGAATATTCCGATCTGAACCGGAACCTTCCGATACATCTTCCGATTGACCCCTCTCTATCGCAAGTTACAAAAATATCGGAACATTCCGACGTTGGTCCGGAACATTCCGATATCTACCGGAACTATCCGATGCTTGTTCCGATCGATCCCTCTCTGTCTCCTGTTACAAAAATATCGAAACATTCCGATGTCAGTCCGGAACATTCCGATACTTACCGAAAAAATCCGATTCTTGTTCCGATCGACCCCTCTCTGTCTCGATTGCAAAAATATTGGAACATTCCGATGTTGGTCCGGAATATTCCGATATGGACCGGAACTTTCCGTTGCTTGTTCCAATCGACCCCTCTCTGTCTCGCTGTGAAAATATCGAAACATTCCGATGTTTATATGGAAACATCCGGTGTCTGTCAACAGTAACGGCTAGTTTTGACTGCGTGGGTATTTATTCCCCTCCTCCACCCACCGGCCTGGGTTGCCTCTCACACATACTCTCAGCTGAACATTTATTGCAACCCTAACTCTCCACCTTCCAACTTCACTCCGCCTTAAATTACATTGATTGCATCTTTGAGTGGGTGAAGAAGCTAGATCTAGAGATTTCGTGTTGATCAAAGCTTCGATCTTGAGCACTTGTTTCGTCCTCCAAGTTGGGTTTCCATCGGATTTGTTATTCTTGGAATTTGAGGGCTCCTACACGGTTAGGAGTCGTCCTAGAGCCACCGGTGCTTTGTGTGGTGGCCGGGGAGAGTTTATGAAGGCCGGCTTAGCCTTAGAAAGGGAAGAATCCATTGAGTGAAACCGGGAGTGCTTGGTGCAACCCGAAAGGTTAAGGGTCAAGAGGGACCCCGGCTCAAGTGTGACCGAGCCGTCTCAACGGAGACGTAGGATCCCCTCAAGGATCCGAACTTCGGAAACAACTACTTTGAGTCTCCTTGTGTTTGTGGATCTTTTTGCTCATTACTTTTGGCTTGCTATCTAACTCTATTTTGTGCAGGATTTACTGTTTTATCTTCCTAGTGCTTTACTCGTACCTCCAGCAAGATCGGACGTTCAGATTCTAGATTAGATAGTCTTATTCATATCGGACTATCCGATACTGACATCGGAACATCCGATATTGACTGTTCCGCTGCATTGTTTTAGCTGTAAAATTTTGTAAAGCTTATTCACCCCCTCTAGGCTACATCTCGATCTTTCATTTATATATGTTGTGATAATTTAGAACGATTTTTTCGTGACTTTTACTAGTCCTTTCAAAGGTCGGAAAACTATTTTTTAATTTTTTTAATTCTTTAGATTTTTTCAAGAGCTCTTACATTTGTACAGTAATACGCTGACGCAGCGACGCGCCGAAAAGAACAAAGGCACAAGCGCACAGGTGAAGTAACCAAACTCCAGACAACACGTACGTACGAAAATTGAAACATGCAGCTTAATTATTGATGGACCGATCCGACGGACCTTGGTTCCATTCACAGCGAGGAGATCGAACCGGCCAGAGCGAGCGAGCGTACGCAGTACCACGTACGGTACATGCACCGCAGCATGTACTAGCTAGCTCCTCGTGACTTTATTCATCACATTATAAGGAAAAAAACACAAAGCGATTTACATCAGGGCGCGCGGATGGATCCTTGATTAGTTGGCAGCTGCGGATGGGTTGCACGGGGGGGCGAACGGCTCGTCGATCTCGTAGGCGTAAATGTCGCGGCAGACGTAGAGGCCCTCGCCCGCCGGCTCGCATTTCTCGCAGGCGCTGGAGCACGACTTCACCCTGTCCCAGCACCAACAGTCCGGTGGCAGTTTCCGGTTGCACACCTCGAAGTCGCAGCAGTCCCATGGCCTCGGCTTCCTATCCTCAGCTGCACCCACGTATATATTGCCTTGCCTCAATAATATGCATGAGTCACCACATATATATGCCTCAATAATATGCACGAGTCACCGTCGAATTGGCTAATTGACTGAGATGGGAAGGCAAAATGAACTGGAAGGTCAACACACTCGTGGAATATATCTGATGTGTATATATAAAGGTCTAGATGGCGCATCTCTGGCGGAAGTTGTAAAAACACATGTATAGCTCTGATATTTTTTTTGATACAGTGTTTGCGAAAGAGAATGAATTTTAAAGTGGTAAATAAAGCGAGCAGTGAATAGTGTCTTAAGAGTCATGAATAGTACAGTACTGTTTTACAGCCCGAGCTTCTGCTACGGATTCTAGGACGATCACCTTTGCCGTCGGCGGGGAGGTGAATGGTGTCGGCGTCATCGCCGGCGGTGGCCGCCATGGCTACAGCGAGGAGCGAGAGCATCACCAGGATGCCGCCGGCGCATGCCTTCGGCCTCATGGTTGCTTGAACTCGTCTCCCCAGCTCTTCTTGCTCCGTGCGTCGGTGTGGGTCATTCGGGCGCACGGCCGGGCGTTCTTATAGTACGTCCCGCCGGGCAGCACGCGGAGCCCCATGGCTACGTGAAAAACGAGCGCAGCTCGCTAGCTGACGTGGATATGGCTGGATCATTCAATGCGCTACGTGCCGACTTGTGTGCTGTCCGCGTGTACGCGACGTTGTTGATGGCATTTGTTTGCGTCCAATCATCGGAGTTGCCGCACACGAAATTATAGGCGCCAGCGGATCGGGCGAGGATATTTCGTGGCGTCTCCATCACCGCTATACTATTGCAGATAAAACCACATGGTTCAATTCATCGTTCATCGATCACATCCGAGACGACAGTTGCATGCATGGCCGTGGCTTCGTCAGACGGATCGAGGGAACTGATACAAATTTTCCACTGAGCGCGGGCTATTACCGGCGTGATCCGACGGCTAGATTAGATCCTATAAAATATAATATTATTTAATATATCCCTCTTTAGTCACATGGATAATGGATTGGATGCTAGCATGCAGAAAGACAACACCGTATGCTCGTCGGCGAGAGGTGGTGTCAAGATTTGGCGGGCGCATTCGAAGGCCTACACTGCAGACTTGAGTACACACGTACCTCTTGAATGCCACCATAAAACAGTCGAGTGACATCCCTTACTTTCGACGGCCACATGGTAACCATCGAGTTGAAAACATCTCCCAACGGTAAAAAACACTGGTCGTCGATATACATGCACCTAACCCTCCTCACATCTAAAAAGTAACGTCGTTAACAACATTTAAAGAATAAAAAAAATAATACGAACCTATCGTACTCAGGGAAGGGAGAGGATGGAGGAAGTGCCTATACTCTGTTTTGTGCTGCCGATCTCATGCTGTAGCCGGTCATGAAGGAGATTTTGCATCAAGGAACGCGTTTTAACAATCTCTAAGAGTGTGATTAGGGGTGGAAACGAGCCGAGCTCGAGCGAGCCAGCCTACGGCTTGGCTCAGCTCGCTTCGTTACCAAGCCGAGCCAAGCTCGGCAGGGTGCCCGAGCTGGAAATTAGGCTCGACTCGACTCGTTGGAAGCGCGCGGGCCAGGGAAATCATTAGTCTCCCAACCTTTTAAGGCATTAATTACCATTGCAAAATATAAGTTAGCATTGTACATATGAGTATTAAAATGACTTGTGCATGCATATGTGGGTTTTGATATATTTTATGGACCTTTTGGCAACATGATATGTCATTTTCTAATGGTTAAGAGATGGAATAAATAGTATTAGCATGTAAACGAGCCAAAACGAGCCGAGCCTGAGCCAGCCAGCCTCTGGCTCGGCTCGGCTCGCTACTGGCCACGAGCTGGAAATGGGGCTCGGCTCGTGCTCATTTACAAACGAGTCGAGCACGAGTCGAGCTTTTACCAAGCCGAGCACGAGCCGAGGTTTTACCAAGCTAAAGTTCCAACCCTAAGCGTGATTGGTTAGAGAGAATTAAAAGTACGGAATGGAATTGAGAGATTTGGGTTATAAATTCCTTTGATTGTTTTTTACCGAGCTAAAGTTCCAGCCCTAAGCGTGATTGGTTGGAGAGAATTGAAAGTACGGAATGGAATTGAGAGATTTGGGTTATAAATTCCTTTGATTGTTTGAAGGGAACGAGAATTTGACACTTAAAGGAGGGAATTCAGTTTGGGGGTGGGGGGTGTGGAGGGGGCAAGGAATTGAATTCCCACCCATTTCCCATTCCTATTCACTTCTTATGCCAATCACATCGTAATTTTGAGTTCACCGCAGCACGTCTTACTTTTACCACTTCCAATATAGTAGTACCAGTTAAGTACAACCTCCGTTTTTTTGTTTGACGTCTTTGACTTTTGAGCACGCCTTTGACCATTCATCTTATTCAAAAAATTAGTGCAAATTAAACATGCAAAAAAGAAGAAGTCATGTTTAAAGTATTTTTATTGATAAAACAAATCACAACAAAATAAATGATATCTACATAATTTTTTTTAATAAGACAAATGTTCAAAAATGTGCTTAAAAGTTAAAAACGTCAAACAAAAAAGAACGGCTAGAAACATAGACACCCCTAAGTCAGCCAAAAAAAAATATGGCCAACTGGCCGGGTTTAATGAGGAAATTTAGTTGGATAACACCGTCACTGGCAGGTATTCACCTAATCTAGCGAGCTGGCGTTTGTTAGTACAGCCATAAAAGTTTGTCAGGTACTCCTTTCCGGTCTATTAGGCACCATCTGATTTGCGTGAATTTCCAGTACAAGTGACTATGCAGAGGGGAGCACTATAGAAAATAGGTGTAGTCTCGACGGTTATAAAAAAACAGTCGAGATAAATAAATTATTCTCAATGACCAACGCATACCCGTCGATAGGTGGTCCTTAGGACAGGTCATCTCGATGAGACTGATGAACCCTCTCTTAGGAAAAGAAACGGCGTTAGTCTATATCGATAGCTAGACGTTAGCCGTTGAGACAAAATGCATTTTCAACAATAGTATTTTATTTTAAACCGGAGAATAATACAACAATAGTAACACATTTGAATTTTAAATTTGTGTTTTGTTTTATCTTTTGAATTTGGAATGAATTATTGGGTGTATGAAAATATTATATCTCACCAAACTCTTCTGAACAATGTGAATGTTTGTCTTTGAAAGTAAATGTACGCAATTATTTGTAACATATTTCGTTGTTCTCGACCGATTTGTGTTGTGGATTATACAAATAGTTGTGTGAATGTGCAATTGTGGTCGCATGTTTGTGTGATATTGGGGATATTGTAAATAGTGGGCTTTTGGGTTTGCTGGTGTAGCAGTAGCTGCTGCTGGGAGCAGCAACAACTGCAAATTTTTTTGAAAATATAAAACATTTTTTTATGTTATGAACCACTCTCGACAGCTGTGGACCAAACCGTCGAGAGAAAGGCGAGTCCTGGCAAGCACATCAGCTGCGGTCATATTTTTTTAAGGCTCTCTTCAATTGGGGGCCCGATGAAAAATTCTTCAGCCAAAGCCAACGTAATTAGGGGGCTCGTGATGCTTGACCCGAAGAATTTTGCCCGCGTCCTCCAATTACATTGGCTTTGGCTGGCCAAATCCGGCTCTCCTACATCGTGCCTCGTCTCGCTAGATAAGGTGGACCCTACTGACGCGGCTTTCTTTTGAGTGGGCATTGAGTTGGTTCTTGGGAATGAGGCTACCTTCCTTTTCTGGACCGACCCTTGGCTCCTTTGGCAATCTTCAAAGGAAGTGACCCTAGGTCTTTTTGCGGTCTCTGCACGAAAAAACCACACAGTCGCCGATGCCCTGCACAACAACTGGTTGTTGAACTTACGACGAAATTTCACCCACAACCTCGTCGCGGAGCTGATCTCCCTTTGGCAAAATATCAGCCGTCCTGCGCTATGTCTAACCCAACAGGACCGAGCGGTTTGGTGTTTCTCCGCAGACGGGATTTTCTCTGCCCGCTCAGCATACCGCATGCAATTCGCTGAAAAAACATCTCCGACAGCGCTAGCGCTCATATGGAAGCAGTGGGCACATTCCAAGTGCAAGTTTTTTTATTGGACACTGTTCCTAAGGAGAGTCATGACTGCCGACGCCCTCCTGCGTAGGGGACTGCCAAATAATTATTTTTGCGCCCTTTGTCCCCGATGCCTGGAGACCCCGGAACACCTCTTCCTTGAGTGCCCCTTCAATTCCCACATTTGTGACCTCCTGACTTACAGGCTCAACGCCCCACGCCTTCTCTGCTCCGCGTGGACGCATGCTGAGGACATCCTGCTACCCAACTTTGCCCCGGTCCTATGATCCGTCGCGCTAGCAACCTTATGATATCTCTAACTCGAAAGGAGCGATCACATTTTCAATTCGAAATAGCTGTCGCCGATGATATTATTTGACTTGCTCCTGGAGGTCCTACGCATTTGGAGGGCGGCAGGCGCTCATTTTGTAATAAGTTAGCTCACTTCTAGCGCACGTCCAGAGGAAATGCGCGTAAACCGCCCCCTAAATTTTAACCTTGTAACTTTCTTATTGAATTAAGAGTAAAATACACGGGCGGTCCCTAAACTATTAGTCAATTCTCATCTAGGTCCTCAATATATGAAACTGCAGTTTTGGGTCCCTAATCTTTTTGACTGGGTCCGCCTCGATCCAAACTTGCCACGTGACAACCCGGCCTATAGCTGACGTGGCGCTGGCATGTCACGTAAAATAGCATTAAAAGGGGGAAATCATTAAAAAACTTAAAAATACATGGAAATCAATTAAAAAATGATTAAAAATGAAAAAAATCATTAAAATGTGGGAAATTATTTTAAAAATCATAAAAAAGGGAAAAAAAGAAAAATCTGGAAAATAATTTAAAACATATAGAAAATATCAAAAGAATCATAAAAATCAATAAAAATAACGGAAAATCATGAAAAAAGCATAAACATATGAAAAAATCATAAACATATTAAAAAGAAACATAAATACAGTGTGGTCACCTTTAGTCCCTCTATAGTTGAACGGGGCGTATGGGAGCCTTCAAGTGTTACTTTTTTCAAAAAAAATTAATGAATTTTCCTAATTGTTTTACTATTTCCCTTTTTTATGATTTCTGAATTTTTTTAGGATTTTTTTGAATTTGTTAAGTAATTTATGTGACATGCATGGCCATATTAGCACCACGTCAGCTCTAGGGATATCACATGACAGTTTTGGACCGAGACGAACCCACTTAAAAAGATTAGTGACTCAAAACTGCAATTTCATAAATTGGAGACCTGGATGAGAATCGACTAATAGTTTAGAAACCGTCCATGCATTTTATAAGACAGTTGTTCTGCCTTTTTCTTAAAAAAAGAAGAAGTAGAGCTATGCGAGGAGCTTCCCCAAGATACCGGGGTGTTTTTTTAAAAAAAATCGTCAGGATTCAGAAACCATGGCGGGTTTCATTGAACGGGGCGAGCTTCCCGGACCTTTGTTATATAAAATCAGAGAGATGTAAAACACGAGAACGTGCGTGCGTCCATCATGCTAGTTCAGTTGTGCTTAGGATCGATGTACTGCTCCCTTGTGAGGACTATATGCATGGATCAACACGGGAAACATCTTAATAGTTTAATTGATGAACCGTTCGATCTGATCGATTGATCATTATTTAATTTACAGCCAACTTTGATAAGGAAAAGGAATGTCACCGTTACTTTCTGTAGCACCTAGGCACCCATTTCAATTGTGAGTTCTCCTTGAATTGGGAACACATGGGCTATTTACCTCATGACTTGAATGATCTAGAGCTACCGTTTAAGAAAGAAGAGATAAAGCAAGTCGTTTTTTCAACCCAATAGATAAGGCACCTGGCCCAGATGGCTTTACCGGCCTTTTCTTTCGTGTTTGTTGGGACACGATTAAAGAGAACATTATCAATGTCTTACACCACCTTTACGACTAAAACTCGGCCTCGTTAAATCTCCTCAACATAGCCAACATCGTCCTCTTGCAAAAGAAGGAACTCTGTCAGCAGCTGACAGACTTTCGCCCGATTAGTCTAATCCACAGCTTCAGCAAACTATTGTCCAAACTCCTGCCCAACAGATTAACCCCTCATTTGGATAGCCTAGTTAAAGTGCCTTCATCAAAGGTCGTACCATTCGAGACAACTTCCTTCACATGCAGAACGCCATTCAAGACCACCAACGTAGGAAGACCTCGGCTGTCTTCGTCAAAATCGACTTCTTTAAGGCCCTCGACTCAGTCCATTGGGGCTATCTACTAGAGGTTTTATAGCGCCTAGGATTTGGCCAACGCTGGCGTAATTGGATCTCGTCCCTTCTAGGGTCGGCCTCCTCCTCCTTCCTTCTCAATGGCACTTCGCTCTATTTATCATACAAGCAGGGGTGGACCCACCAGTGGGTCAAGGGCTTTAGCCCCACCTACACTATCAATGACAGTGGAGCCCCCTCTTTGCCCCACCTATAGTTTTAGTGTAAAATAGGAAAGGAGGAGGGGCTAAACAGACTTGGGCCTTGAGGGAGCCGCCTAGCACTGAGGCGCCCAGCGTCCAGCCTCCACCCAACGGCCCAATTGGCCGGCCCGAGTGCCCGATCCCTCCCTGTCCCTGTCTTAGTGAGTCTCCAATCCGGTAGCCACCTCTTGCCTCGTGCCTCCTTGACTCCTTCGGTCTTACCCTAACCCGGCAATCCCCAATTCCAAACCCTAGCGTGCGGGTGCGGCGGGCCGGCGGCCATGGCAAGGGGGGCGAGGCGGCGAGCAGGCGAGCGGCCAGCCGGGCGGGGATGAATCATCGGTTCAGTGAAGTTAGTTCAGAGTTATTAGTGTGCATGGTTTCTCTTAATCCAAAGAACTCATTCTCTAATTTTGATGTGGATAAGCTTGTGAGACTTGCTGAAATTTATACCGAAGATTTCTTGGTGGGTGATATTTTGTTTTTAAGGTCTCAACTAGAAAGCTTTATTTATAATGTTCAGAGAAGTAAAGAATTTATAGGGTGTAAAGATCTTTCAAAGGTTGCTGAAATAATGGTTCAAACCGAAAAGAATAGATCCTACCCATTGGTTTATCGTCTCATTGAGCTAACATTAATACTTCCGGTGGCAACGGCTTCAGTTGAGAGAGTCTTTTCGGCTATGACTCTTATAAAAACAGATTTGCGTAGCAAAATGGGGGATGAATGACTCAATGAGTTGATGATATGCTACACTGAGAAGGACATATTTATAAGCATTAGTAATGACAAAATCATGCAACTGTTCGAACAGATGAAAGAACGTCGTATGTTACTGCCTCAAAAAAACCTAATGGTATGCAACATTCTTTTGTAATATTTATAACTATTTTTAATTATTATTTGCCATCTGTCACTAATTTGTTGTATTTTGTGTGTAGATCACTCCTCATAAAGAATAATGGATGTCACTGGTTTCATGGTGTCACGCGCTACACATTGCTTTGGTATGAAATTTTTTTCCCTTTATTGTCATCCCCCCTATTAGTTTAGTCTGCGTCCGCCCCTGCATACAAGAGGAGTTAGACAAGCGGATCCTTTCTTTGGAAAAAAAGAAATAGACACATTTTCCAACATAAGAATGTTCCTTTTAAAACGTTGGTTGATAAAATTTTAGAGTAGGTGAGGGGATGGAGCATGGGGCTCTTTGTTGCCTCAATGTAATTCTTTTTTGTTTCCCTATCCATGGCTAGGTACTTTACAGTGTATATGTTTTTTTTAATGAAATGACATAGCGCCTGGCCGTTTGTGAAAAACAAATTACGGCCACTACTAGGGATACAGGCAACACAAGCGATTGATAAGGCCTCTACAGGCTGTTTTAGAACTGCTTGTAAGCAACCGCGACTGATGCCTCGCGGAGCATTACAAGCGGTTCTAAGAACCGCTTGTAGAGGTGTCAAAAAAGCCAAATAATATTGGGAGATGTGGGATTCAAACCCAGGACCTCACCCCTCCATGTGACTCACACCTCACTCAGCTAGCCAACCCACCCGCGCGTGATCTCTATTGAGTTAGGGGAGCTTTCCTTTTATCTATTTGAAAAATGGGCCTTTAGAAGCGGTTCGAGGCACGAATCGCTGCTAAAGCCCAAGCATTACAAGCGGTTCATGTCCCCAGCCGCTTGTAGTGCTTTAGAAGCGGTTGGGGGCATAAACTGCTGCTATTCCTTGACTTTTAGAAGGGGTTCGTGTTCCGAACCGCTTCTAAAGATGCTCTCCTAGCTTTGTGGCTAACAAACCGTTTCTAAAAGCTGATTTCGGGTTTTTTGAACAGCTTGTGAATGTCCATTCTCTAGTAGTGGGCCAACAGAACGCACGGAGGATAGCACGGCACATGCATCATTTATTTTATTAAAAAAAAGCATTCGGAACGGTGTTTCCATTGCAAGCAGCAAGCACCCCGGGTTTATTAGAGGAAAAAAGAAAAACAGCAGCAGCAGGCAGATCGGAAAACACAAGAAAAACAAATAAAACCGGCCGGTAACATCGTGGCCGGGGGCGTGCTATACATAGCTGCTTCAGTTGCACTTGGGAACGGGCTTCTCCTTCGCCTTGTATTGGTACCAGTCATGGCAGACGTAGCGATCGCCGTCTTGCTTGCAGTTCTTGCAGGCGCTGGAGCAGGACTCAACCCTGTCCGGGCAAATGCACCTGGGTGGGTAAATCTTTCGGCATATCTCCATGTTGCAGCAACCATATGGCCTATATGCTCTCCATGCCCATCCCCAGCTAGCCTCAGCCTCGCTAATTCCAACATCCTCTGCGTCCATTCACACACACGATCTCATCAGCTGCGGCCGGATACGTACGTGAATGTGTGTACAATTAATATATATGTATGTATTCCACTAGTTTAACCGGTACTTTCATCGACCGAAAGCAAAAGCAGCCATCCATGTCCTGGATCGCCTAGCTAGGTAGCAAGCAATGAAACATCACAACGTATATGCTCGATCCATAGTAGAGGGCATGCAGTGTTGGATAATCCAGGCGTCGAGTTCGGTAATTAGTTAGTTTTTCAGTTTCGTCAGTGTTGTGCCCCGGAGTTTTTCAGCTTCAGGGCGCGTCAGTTCAGGAGCTTGACGTGTGCTGTGTTCATGCGGGAGCTCGGTTAGTTAGCCGCCCTGTTTTGGCGCCACGATCGGAGGTCATGGGATGGCGCGACGCACGCATGGCCGTGGTGCGAGGACAGGGCGTAGTGGTCTTAGTGGTAGTTTGTACTCCAATTACTTTGAAGTTATTACTTAAGCAAAAGAAAAACAGAAAAGCGGAGTGATTTTTGGCCGCACCAATTCTTGCGTGTCTCCTCTGTTCATGTGATAGCGTGTGTGTGATCTTTGTTGCCAACTCCGGCGAGCTCGAGCTTCGCTTGTCTCTGACATGCGGGACCGCCATCGGTAATGGCATCTTCCTGTTCGCTGGTTTATCAGAGTATTGGTTATTTGTGGGCCGGCCCACATAAGAGAATAAGAGAGGGAGAGAGAGAGAGGAGCAGGCAGGGAGGAGGTGAGCTCGCCCCGCTCGTGCCCCAGCCCTAGGGTTGGAGCGACGCGGGCGGCGGCGCCGCCTTTCTCGGCGTGCGGGCTCTGTGGGGCGTCGTGGCCGTTGTGGCCAGGCATCTCGGAAGGCCGGTAAGCGGCTCTACCCCTTTTTAGAGGCCGCAGCTTCCTCTTCCTCTTGGGTTCCGAGTTTTCTCGGTTTTTCCCCATCTCCTCTCACTCCTCTTGCGACCCTGCTGTTCGGTGGTTCGCCGGAGCTCCGGCCGGCTTGCTGGTCGGCGCTGGTTGCTGGAGGTGTACTCGTGCCGCTCTCTGCTGATCTGGTACTCGGTGGCCTCGAGGTGGACGCCGTCCTCTTGCTGCTCCTTCCTCTGCTCCTCGGGTTCCTCCTGTGGCCTTCGGCTGCGGTGAGGGATTTCGGCATCGTATCTCCGGATCGTTTCGCTTGTGGTGCTTAGCACGGGCGATTTGATTTCTGGGACAGTGCCTTGCACACTTTGCCTCGGCATCGTTGGCTTGGATCCAACGCACTGTAAGAACTCTCCTTCCCTTCTTGTCCAGTGGACCGATTTGGTTGTTTCTGGGAGACTAGCCTTCGAGCTAGAGGCCGTTTGACCAAATCTGGATGCACTGTGTTGTGGCACTATTATTTGTTCGATGATGATTGCAATTGTTGAGGCTTAATAATCTGTTAATAAGATTTTGCTAGACCAGGATAGTACTGCTCTTAGTCTTCCTGATTGTGTCTCTATGTGTGTTGTCTAGTGCTAAGTGCCTGGATTATTTGGTTAATTACTCTGGTTCACTACATGCTGTTTATTCTGGAGAACTAGTACTGGTTGTGCCTTTCTACTAGTTACTGTAGTGTGGTTAGAGCTGCTGTTCAGATCTGTTTAGTGGCTATTTTGTTTGGCCAAACAGCAGCTGTGATTTTTTTTAATCCTTGGCACTTTCTGTGGCAACTTGGACATACACATAGAGAAGTATTTTACTGTTCTGTACTAGAGCAGTACCGTCTCAGGGTTGTATTCTTATTCATCCATATTATTTTAACCTGTGATTTATATGCCCAAATTCGGTTGGATGGCTAATTTAATTAGCAACCCCTGTTTGCAATCTGAGAACAACTTCATTAATAAAATCTTGAGCTATTTGCTGGTTTTATTACCTTGGGCAGATTTGAATCTTTTTGAGGATATCTGTATTTATATGTCTTGTTGACTATACTTGAGGAATACATGCTATTTGATTCAATTGGCTTGCATTTAATTATAGTTGTACTCATTATGGAATATTGTATTATCTTGCTTATTATGGTAATTTTGCAACACCCTTGGCTCCTTGAGCAATCTCCAAAGAAAGTAGCCCTAAGACTTTTTGTGGCCTTCGCACGAAAAAACCACACAGTCGCCGATGCCCTGCACATCAACAACTAGTTGTTGGACTTACGACGAAGTTTCACCCCATCCTTACCGTGGAGCTGGTCTCCCTCTAACAAAAGATCAGCAGTGCTGCGCTACGTCTGACCCTGTAGGACCGAGCCGTTTGGCATTTCTCCGCAGACGGGATTTTCTCTGTCCACTCAGCATACCGCATGCAATTCGCTGGAAGGATATCTCCGACAACGCTAGCGCTTATTAGTTTAATTGATGAACCGTTGGATCTAATCGATGGATCATTATTTAATTTACGGCCAACAGAACGTACGGAGGATAGCACGGCACATGCATCATTTATTAGCATTCGGAACGGTGTTTTCATTGCACGCAGCAAGCACCCCGGGTTTATTACAGGAAAAAAGAAAAGCAGCAGCAGCAGCAGCAGGCAGATCGGAAAACACAGGAAAACCAAATAAAACCGGCCGGTAACATCGTGGCCGGGAGGAGGCAGTTCTTGAAAGATACTGTAAGCAACAAGGTCGGAGTAGTAGCGTGGCCGGGCGGCGCCGTGCGTGCTATACATAGCTGCTTCAGTCGCACTTGGGAACGGGCTTCTCGTTCGCCTTGTACTGGTACCAGTCATGGCAGACGTAGCGATCGCCGTCATGCTTGCAGTTCTTGCAGGCGCTGGAGCAGGACTCCACCCTGTCCGGGCAAATGCACCTGGGTGGGTACATCTTTAGGCATACCTCCATGTTGCAGCAACCATATGGCCTATGCTCTCCATGCCCTTCCCCAGCCTCAGCCTCGCTAATTCCAACATCCTCTGCGTCCATTCACACACACGATCTCATCAGCTGCGGCCGGATACGTACGTGAATGTGTGTACAATTAATATATATGTATGTATTCCACTAGTTTAACCGGTACTTTCATCGACCGAAAGCAAAAGCAGCCATCCATGTCCTGGATCGCCTAGCTAGGTAGCAAGCAATGAAACATCACAACCTTTGCCGTATATATAGTAGAGGGCATGCAGCAGGTATACATGCATATACAACCTTTGCCGTCGGTGTGGAGGCGGATGATGCCCAGGTCGCGTGCCGTGGCCACAGCAGCCAGGGCCCAAAGCATCAGCAGGATGGTAGCAGCGGCGGCAGCGGCAGCGCGTCCCTTCATCTCCATGGCTATCTGCTGCAGGGTGGCTGCTTCGTCTCCGCAGCTCCTCCTTGCTCCGGCCGTGTTTGCTGTGGACAAGCTCGCGCGCTGCGCTTATTATATGGCCCTCTACTCCGACGACGTACCCATCACGATAGGTGACCATGCACGCATGCAGCACGTGGCTCTCTTAATTTGTAGTGCAGTACTACTGTATATGGAAACGACCAGCGGATCGATACGGTCAACTCGAGCCAATCCACACAATTGAATGCACTATTTAAGATCGAGGACACTGCGCAGATCCATATGTGGTCACTTACAATGGGGTTTGTACCGGTGTTTCTTTGTATACCACATGAGATGGAAAGCTGACGTGTAGCAGAATTAATAAGGAGAGAGAAGGAGATGGTTTCTTTCTTAAGAAATCATTTCTACACTTATCCCAAAACTCTAAAATTAATGCGCAGAGAGATTGTGGCTTTGGAGAAGGGGAAAAAATATTAATGATGGAAAAAATGTTAAAATACAATTGAATGGAGCCACCGTTTTTTCTTAGTTTCTAGGTGACATGTCACCTATAGAATTGATGTTTAAAAATCTTGCATTGGAACTACCGAACTTAAAGGATGTAAAAGCTATAGAAAAATATTTTAGAACCATTACTGTAACGGTCGTTGCTCCAATGGCACCTTTCGATCAAGTCTCTCGAATGGCTATTACAGCAGGAAGAACCATAACCATTATAAACTCCGCAAAAATAACTACAACTATAAGGTATTACATTGTTTGGCGTATACAAAAAAGATAAATTTTCAATGTAATAACTTTTAGATTAACTTAAGTTATAAAGAAGCATTTTTGTTACTCCCTCTACTTACAAATAGTTGTCGTTTTGGGTATAGAAATAGTCTCCAAAATACACCCTTGACTAGTAATTATTGCCATTTCCTGCATTTTACTATGTTTGTCCATAGCACACCATATGCAGTGACTAAGGAACTAGTAGTTTTAAGAAAAAATGTGCAATGATCATTCATATATAACCCTATTAAATAGTACTATGTTACAACTATTTTTCTTCTTACTAAGCATTTAATCACTACAAAGAGAACCCTCTTTTTCCAACGCATACCTTACAACGTTTTCTTTATGCGTTGTAGGAAATATGGTTTTTTTTGCGTTGCAAACTCTAATCCGTGGTAGGCTAGGTGGATAACTACAGAATGCTTGCGTTGCAATTGATGCGTTGCCCATATGTCAAATTAGATTGCTTTATTTTTTAGATTTACTGTTAATAAAAAGGGATATGCCAAGGAAGGCCCTCCCCATCTCTCTCTCTTGGCTGGAGGCCGCTTCCAAGGAAGGCCGCCTCTTGCAAACTCTAATCCGTGGTAGGCTAGGTGGATAACTACGGAATGCATGCGTTGCAATTGATGCGTTGCCCATAAGTCAAATTAGATTGCTTTATTTTTTAGATTTACTGTTAATAAAAAGGGATATGCCAAGGAAGGCCCTCCATCCCTTCCATTAGAAGTGAATCAGTGCAGCCCAATGAGCTCATGAAATCATACCTATTGATACAATCTTGAAATGATGGTTTGAGATGTCTCTTATCAAATGAGAGAATACTAATACCTCTTTAATAAATGAGAGAAAGCTAAAAATCCTAGCCATTTTTCACCCAGAAGGGGTGAGTAAATTTTGGCTGCTACGATGAGAGAAAGAGAAGTAGCACGACAAGATGTCATCCAAAATGGGAGTACTAACGGGACTTCCCGCTATGGCAACTAGGTGGGTGATCGGGGGCTAGGGTTTCCTGATGCTGCACCCTCGTTGGCCACCATCCACCACATCCCCTCCTGCTAGCCCTTGTAGCTGTTGTCGCCACGCAGACTGGGTGGTGACGATTCCTTTGCTTCCCTTGCCATCCACCTCCTGGCGTCGGCGGTGACGATGTCTCCACCGCCCTCAAGCTTCTCACTTTGTCCATGCATGTTAGTAACTTGATAATGGTGTTGTTGTTTTATAATCTCTAGATGTTCCAAAAAAAAAGTTATTTATACTCATTATTGATGACAGTAGAAAGTAGTAGAGCACACAATTAATGTACCAACCGATCCGATAGTATTTACTTCGCATCTTGAGATTTTTTATATAAATCATTAATAACTATGCATGGTGCATGCTCCACCACACATTTGTTTGTTGAAATTAACCTCAAAGTTTATTTTATAAAGTGGATGCTTTTTTTCTACCGCAGAGCAAGGGATTTTAGTTGTGCTTCATTGCTGTACATAGCCTATCAAACCACACGTACATGCACACATAAATATCCGTTCCAAATAATGTGAAGTCGCTAGTATTTATAATCGGAAGCATGGGCAATCTTATAGATCATGTAACCATGGGCAATCTGATAGACGATCTTGTCGCGTGCACTATTACTCTCATTTGCAGCCATTTGTAATAGCACGCAGAAGAGGGCATGCGACATGTCCTGTCCGACGAAGGCGAAGCAAGGTAGCAGCTGGCGTCGTCCATGCACACTCCACAGTGAAGATAAGGCAGTGACCAGTGACCACACACAGTTATGGAGCTTCTCCCGGACCCACGGAAGAGGAGGAAAATAAACCGTAGATATGGTTTCTAACCACTTTAAAATTCTGTGAGATGAGAGACATTCAGTCAGATGAGTGTTGGGCACTTGTGCGTGCAATACAGGGGAAGCATACCACCTTGAGGTAGGGTTGAAAACGGATAGGATAATAAATTTTTGAATCTGTATCCATATTCGATCTTTATTGATTTGCAACCTATTTTGCTATTCGAACGAATACGGATATAATTTGGTTTTTTAGACAGAAACTGATACTGGTCGAAGGTTATTCGATGGATATTATCCGTATCCGGTGACTTGTTATCCGGATATTATCCATATACACATAGAGAGATTGGGTTTAGATTGATCTGCTTTATGATGATTCAAAGAATGGACTGATGCTAATATGTGGCTTGTCCTAGGCGCTGCAATGTGTGGTAGCTTTACAGACATATCAACTTCTGCTCTACGCAAGACCATTTACCTATATTAATTGTATATCTTTCAAATTGTTATATGTTGTGCTTTCGTGTATGAACAACAATAAGTGTATGTTATATCGATTTTTTATTGAGGTATTATGGTAAAATCAAAATTTATATCCGTATTCAATCCGTGTCTGATCCGAAACCATATCCAACTAAATCCGTATTTGAACTAGTATCCGACACTAACTATATCCGAATCCGTATCATATAAAAAATGGATATGAATATGAATTGACTTCTATCCAACCATATCCGATCCGTTGTCATCCCTACCTTGAGAGCTTATTTGACAGCAGGTGGATTTAATCTCAACGACAATATTCCCTTGCGGGGATCCAATGGGTCGGTTAATTGATAAACCAGGGAAGCTTCCCACAAATTGAAGGAAGTCAAACTGCCGCGGAATACCACGTCATGTACTGCGTGCAAAAGCTGAGTCAATTAGCTCACTTGACAGAAGACTTCAACATCATGTACGCTCACTTTACAAAAGGCTTTGGCACAACGATTGTGACCTATTCAGAAAATGCACACACATGTAATTGAAAGAGTATAATAATTCAGAAATGAGCAACAAGTACTATAACACTTGAGCATCCTCAAAGTTAGCTGATTCAAGGAGACATCAATCAACATGGTTCATTCATTTGTAGAAAATTATCTGCAGATAAGCTAAGATTAATTCATTTTGTGGTTGGCCTCTAAAAATGAAATATTTCTTTGATATTTAAAGCAGAGAGTTATTCTCACTAAAAATCAAGATTCAAGCTAATCGGTAATCAACTGATAAACCGGGGATTACCGATTAGTCAGGATTAATTTATAGATTAATCAAAACTAATTAGAATTGAACTGAATTTATCAGTAATCAGTGCTGGTCTGTGACCACTGATAAGAGATTAATAAAAAATGGGCAGCGCCAGCGTCCGGACGTCCGGACGGACGCCCGCGCGCCGGACCAACGGCGTCCGTCCGATCGTCCGGCTGCGCGCCAATCTGACGCTGCGTCCAAGCGCCCCGCGTCCCTGCCCTTCCCGATCGTCGGATCACCGGCTACAAAGCCAATCCTACCGCTGCATGGCGCCCGCGTCCGCGTACACAGTGACCGACTAGATAACTGCGTGCATTTGATCAATTTCCCAATTAAACTTCCGATTTTTGTACAAAATTCAAACAGCGTTCAAAATGCGTGAAATAAATTTCATAATTCTTCTAAAATCGAGGGCAACCTATTTTAAATACTTTTTAATTTTTTTTTTTCACTTTTTCAATTTTTTAAGGCGAACTAGGAGAAGGCACTTACGAAACTTACATCTATACTAGCGAAACTTGACCGTGTTTTGATGAAACTTGGATGTGTTCTGATGAAACTTGATGAAACTTGAATTGACCTGATGAAACTTGATGAAACATGAAAAAACTTGGATGAAACCTGACGAAACTTGACAGTTCGACAAAGTTTTACGAGTATGAAACCCAAGTTTTACTAGACGAAACCCAAGTTTCAGTAGGCGAACCCTAAGTTTCACCAGATAAGTTTGAAGAGTTAGATGGCAACATATATCTCGTTTTGTTCGAAAAAATACGAGGAACACGTTGGCGCAAACGGTTTGTGGATTGGACCACCTATTCAAAAACTATGGCCATTCAAATGAAAACAATAGTGCACTGTGCTGTGCGTGCATGCAGTGCGTGTGCGTGCGTGGCCATGCAGCAGCAGCTGCATGCGCGAGGCGCGCGTGCGAGGCCATGCAGCGGCATGCAGCAGCTGCATGCGCGAGGCGCGCGCCCTGCTGCTGCGTTTCGCGCGTTGCGCGCTGCATGCGCGAGGCGAGTCCGGCGCGTGGGCGAGTCCGACGCCGTTATAAAGTGTTTCCGATAAAAAATTGATCAGGAATTAATTGGAATTTTTACAACACTGCTAAAGATATATTAGTCAAGCGTAATTAACAAAAAAAACAGATATGTTGTTTTTTTAATAAAGTGAAGACAATTCAACGTTTATTCTTTAACTATCATTTTACTAGATATATTGGTTTGGCGATTAGTGAGCATGGCTCTTAAGCTTGATTCCATCAAGAATCTTAATACATATGAGAGAAACTTGGCTCCGTGGAGGGAATTTTTTTAAAAAAATAAAAAAGATCTTGGCTGGTTCCGCAGCCTTATTATAGGCCACTTAGCAAACATAAAACCTTTTATAGGTTGTTTTGAAAGGTGCCTACTATCTATGATATTGGACACTACTGCAACATGAGTGTTCCACGAAATTTTTTTTATCAATTATCAAGGTGTGCCAAGCATTTGAAGACTATCGTCGTCACTCTCTTAATTTACTAATCATGATTGAAAATTTTATAATAGGATCGGTGATGTATAAGTTTATTCTTTTATATATGGACGTTGGTAATAGGATTAGTGATGTTTTAGTCTACTCTTTTATTTATGTTACTTCGATAGTGTCTATTGCACGATAATGCCTTCTGCACATATCGTAAGATAGAACTTTGGTTTGACGGCAGCATGCGAATCCTATTCTATTATCCAAAAAAAACCCATTACTGTCGCTTTTGGGAGACGAGTGGAGAGGAGAGATCACAATTTTATTGATGGACATGGAACATTATTTTACAACCAACCAAGAGAGGCGCCGGCCGTAGCGTAGCACGGTACATGCGTCGCATAATTTGCTGCTAGCTCCCTGGCTAGTTTTTATATTAGAAAGAAAAGGAAAAAAAAAAGAGATCGAGATCGAGAGAGAGAGAGAGAGAGAGAGAAAGAGCAGCTAGCTAGCCGCAGATAGAGAGGACAAGACGATCGATCGATCGATCGATGGATCCCGGACGGATGACGGATGGATCTTCCGCGACGGAGCCCTAGCTAGCTAGTAGGGGTGGCACCTGGGGACGTCCTTCTCGTTAATCTCGTACTGGTACCAGTCATGGCAGACGTAGCGGTCCTGCGCCACCTCCTCGCACTCGCCGCAGCCGCTGGAGCAGGACTCGACGCGGTCTGCGCAGACGCACTTGGGCGGGAGAACATGCAGGCATATCTGTTGGTCGCAGCAGTCATAAGGCTTCTTCTTCTTGCCGCCGTCTCCTCCCGCCGCGCCATCAGCTGCACCTAATGATCATTTCATCGTTAGATCGATGACGATCACTAATAACCTACGTAGATCAATATAGCTAGCACATCTCTGTCATCATTAGGCATTAGCACATCATTAGCCGGCAATATGGTCACCTTTGGCGCCGGTGGGAAGGCGAATCACGTCCAGGCCGTCGTCGTCGGCGGCGGCGGCGACCGCCATGGCCGCAGCCAGCTGGAGCGAAAGCATCAGCAGCAGGATGGAAGCTGCAGTGCGCCTCTTCGTCTCCATGGCTAGCTGCTTCGTCCCCGCGGCTTCTTAATTGCTCCGGCCTCCGCGTGCGTGCTTGCTGTGGAGTGCTGATGGTGAAGCTAGCTAGCTCGATCGTGCTCTTATAGGCCATGTCGGACCAATCAGGGAACGACAGATTGGTCATGCATACACGGCACGTGGCGCTAGCTCTTCGCTAATTAAATTTACGTGGAAACGACCAGCGGGCATGTGCTCTGATCACTCGAGTAGTTGTCGAAGCACTGCTTGAGAGCATGGCGCAGGTGTAGTGCTCCATCCCCTCCATTTCACCATTATTAATTCCTTCCGTTCTTCCCTTTTTCTAAATTTCTTACGCATTTTCTACTACATTACGATCGATATATATATGAGAGAGATGATAATATGCGATGGTAATGGTGAGCTAATATATGATGAGATATAAGGAGTTATAGTTTGAATATATGTTTTAATTTTAATTTTTATTTAGCATGTATATCCACCTATCCAGTTTACGATTTCATTAATTCGGAATTAAACATAGGCATGTAGCTTACAATTTCTGCATGGTAAGTAGATGAACCTACAAATTAATATATTGTTTGCGGAATAATATGTTGACATAAAATAAGATTTTTACACAAAATCCGTAGTGTGAGGAAGTGAGGAGCAACACAACACAACCAAGGAGGGGAGAAAACACAGGAGAGTATGTCCAGGCCACAGTTTCTCTAGCACGATCTTCATCTTGATTGAGTGATAGTTGCCTCCGAATCTTTTACCAGTTCGTTCTACCCTCGTTACTCTCTCATTTACACAATATTATTGAGGATTAGGCACAGGGTCTTGGGAATTCATAGGTTTAGTTAGTACGTGTTACAGTAAACTGTGCCGGAGCATGGGCAGAGCTTTCTCTTGTGCCCCATTGTTGCTGTACATATAACCCATAAACCAAAAACACACACACCTGTCCAACCAGTGTGACGCTGCTGACATTTATAATCGGAAGCATGGGCAGCATGAATAGCTCTCGTCGTGTACACGATTACTCTCTTTTATAATGGCACGAGCACGAAGAGCGCATGTGGCCATCATGTCCGACAAAGGCGAAGCAAGGTAGCAGTTCACATAGAAGATAAGGGCAGTGACAAATCTGCGGTTATGTTCAGCAAAAACACACAACGGACGCGAAGGGAGGAGGTGAAGGAGGTTCTGAATATAGTAAAGGAGACTGGAAGTGAAAAGTATTTGGGTTTACCGGTACATGTTGGTCAGCCTAGGTCAAAAACTTTTGGCTATTTGAAAGACCGGGTCTGGCAGCGTATTCAAGGATGGAAGGAAAAAAAATGCTATCTAGGGCTGGCAAGGAGATACTTATAAAGGCAGTAGCACAAGCGATTCCCACCTTTGCAATGGGCTGCTTTGATATAACAAAGACTTTGTGTGATGATATCAATGCGATGATAGCGAGGTTCTGGTGGAGCCAACAGGATAATGAGCATAAGATGCACTGGCTATGCTGGAACAAGCTGATTGAGCCGAAATGTGATGGGGGTTTGGGTTTTAGGGATATTCACTCCTTCAATATTGCAATGCTAGCAAAACAGGGATGGAGGCTGCTTCGCAACCCCACCTCTTTATGCTCAAGGCTTCTCACAGCTAAGTATTTCCCGAGTGGAAATGTGTTGGATGCAAAGCCGAAGAATAATATGTCTTACACTTGGAGGAGTATCTTGAAAGGTATTGAGCTGCTGAAAAAAGGCTTAATATGAAGAATAGGAGATGGCAGTTCAGTCAGAATATGGGAGGATGCATGGCTGCCCAGAGATTGGACAAGGAAACCGATTACCCCACGAGCTCACTCTCTTTTAACCAGGGTGTTTGATCTTGTTGATCCGGCAACAGGACGTTGGGATAGAGAGCTGGTAAAGGACACTTTTTGGGAAGAAGATGCAGCCATAATATTGAACCTACCAGTGTATGAAGGAATGGATGACCTGATCGCCTGGCACTATAATAAACATGGTATTTTCTCTGTGAAATCTGCTTACAAGATCTATTTTGATGACAAAAGAAGAACCAGTGAAGAAGGGGCTTCATCATCAGCCAATAGAGAGAAGTAAACAAATTCGGTCTGGAAAAAGCTCTGGAAAGCAAATTGGCCAAAGAAAATAACCCATTTTCTGTGGAGATTTTCTCATAACAGTCTAGCACTAAGAAAGAATTTGCAAAGAAGAGGAATTGACCTTGACACGAAATGTGCAGTATGTAACCGCTTGGATGAAGATGGATCCCATCTATTTTTCAGATGCAAATATGTGTGCAGACTATGGACAACAATGGGAATGGAGGGGGTAAGATCACGTCTGGCTTCTCAGACATCGGCAATGGAGGTGCTAATTGCAATTCTGAAGCTAGATGACACAACACAAAGCAAAGTGGTAAATCTTCTATATTTGTGGTGGAATGAAAGGAACAGGATACGCGAAGGTGAACAACGGCGGTATGAAGGAATCTTAGCTCAAGGCATTTCTGTGTACGTTTTTGAGCAGCAAAATGTGAGAAATAGAGATGATAACCCAACCACACGACAGAAGCAGAAGTGGAAGTTACCACCATGCAATTACCTAAAAGCAAATTGCGATGGTGCTCATCATGATTCTTCGAGCTCCGGGGGGTGGGGTTTTGTGATCAGGGATGACAAGGGAGAAGTAATCAAAGCCGAGTGTGGTAAGATTGAACATTCTGCTGACGCTTTTCAAGTGGAGTTAATTGCATGTATCCAAGCAGTCAAAGCAGCCAGGGATTTGGGAATCAACCGGCTTATTCTAGAATCTGATTCTATATTGGTGAAGCAAGCAATGTTTTCAGAAGACTTCCTTCTTAGCCCGGCAAGTGTTTTAGTTTAAGAACTGAATGATTTGCTTCTTTTTTCCTTTGCTGTCGCTTCTGTAGTGCATGCACCAAGAGAGTGTAATTCAGTAGCACATGAACTTGCTGCTCTAAGTTCTTCTCTTCGTATGGATGTTGTCAAACTTATAGACAATGTCCCAAGTTGTATCAA
Organism: Raddia distichophylla; assembly: GCA_005191435.1. Lineage (NCBI taxonomy): Eukaryota > Viridiplantae > Streptophyta > Magnoliopsida > Poales > Poaceae > Raddia > Raddia distichophylla. The sequence continues at coordinate 4,635,363 of SPJY01033114.1, read as the reverse complement.
TCACTTGGTGGTCAGTGATCTGGCTACGTCTGAGTAATGGAATGGAAATTTCCAGTTTCAAAAAAAAAAAATAATGGCACGAGCACGAAGAGCGCATGTGGCCATCATGTCCGACAAAGGCAAAGCAAGGTAGCAGTTCACATAGAAGATAAGGGCAGTGACCACATAAAGGCATATAGCTAGGGAGCTAGCATCTCCCGGATCCAAACGATAAGAGAGAAAACAATCAACCGTGCATTAAGCATGGCCGTGCCTAAAAGCGGAATCTTCTCGATAATTAGACTCTTAGTTCGTATATCACTTCAACAAAATCTTTATATTAGTTTCAAAATTTAGATATTATCTCTCCGAGTCTATATATAGATGTTCTCTTTGCGATCTCTGTATCTTTTTGAGTACACAGATTATGCAAAGGAGGATGAAAACATAAGAAATGAGTAATGGTTTGGACATGGGGATATAGAAAACATAAGAAATGAATAATGATTTGAAGATGGAGATATTGAGATCAAAATTTAGAGGTGTTGCTGGTGACGCTCTAAGGAAATGACCGTAGATATGATCTGTAAACCACTTTATAATTTAATGAGATGAGAATCAGATGAGGGGCACTTGTGTGTGTGCAATGGAGGGGAATCATACCAGTATACCACCTTGAAAAAAAATGGTATAGATGCTACTATTGCTGTGGAAATATGTACTTATGACTTCAAAACCTGGAGCCTCTTCTAATCTTTCAAACTGATGTGTACATTGTACTAAATTTGTCAAGCTAGTTTATGTGCATGTACTTTACGCAGCATTGAAGGATAGACAGATGGCCTAGGACCAGAGGAGCAAGCAGAGTACAATGGTGGACGGCTCTTAAGATGATTGATCGCTTCTCTTTTAAGAGCATTTGGATCGACTCCAGCCTTGTGTGCAGCAATAACTCCAATAGCTTCCCAGTAGTTCTGGACATTCAGCTGGGTAGAAAAAAAAGAAACTTTTATAAGAATTTCTTGTATCTAAAAGTTTCACGTATCAGAAAGCGAAAGGATTAATTGTGCAGATATATTGCATACCGCATGTATATTGAACTTATCTGGGGTATCATCAAGCACTGTTTCATTTTCCTCAACAGTAATGATTAAGGGCTGCAAAAAAGAATGACCTAACTTAGCCAGCTTGGTTAATAATATAAAAGGGTTTACATTTGGTTCATTAATAAGCTTGTTATGCTAACACAACAAGTCAACTAATCTACGATTCATATAGAACATGTTGCGCATGCAGTCTAGGTGGGTAAGATTACTCATCGCTAATGTAATGTACATAGAGAGGAAGTACCTTGTTCTTTCTTGCAGTTTGGGCAAAAGCAAGAGTACCATCTCCTCCACAAGCGTCTTTTGGAAGAATCACACTATCAACATCACTGGCCACTATGCAACTATTTTGTAAGATTCCTTGCCTCCTCATCACATACTGAGGGGCATTGCTTAACCCTGCGAGCACACAGGGTAGAAAGGTATATCCAATCTGTTCAAAAAAAGATCAATGAGAGTGAGAAATGAAACTACAGATAAAATCAATAAGCACTGAAGTTTCTAAAATAATTAATTAATAAATATTTAGTTTGGCATAGGACAGCATACAGATTACAGCTATATACAACTAAAACCATGTAGCTAGCAGAAACTGAGCCCATGCTAGTAATCTGAAATATGCAATACTATTGTTATGGGGTTATTAAGCATATCAGTGGTAGATTATTTTTTTAACTCATTTATGCATGGGCAGTTCAACGCAAGGACATATGGACCTCTTCAGCAGCAGATCTTGGGCATACTGATGAGCTGAGTGGTGGGGGTAAAACTGCTGGAGAATGGGCAGCAGGGATTTTGAATTCTTTCACTATTAGATGACTGATAATTGCTTCAACTCCTGCCAACAGATCAACTCCCTGCATTTGATATAGGCGTATAGCAGTCTGGAACATAAAGGCTGAGTATACAGAAATCATTCTTGCTGGGATATTCTGATAATGCAAGATATGCCTCCTCAAATTTGATAGCATCAACATATTTCCCTTAATCAATAGCATCCCAAGTGATCCATCAATAGACATGTCCAGTAAAATAAGGTGCAACAACTTTCAAATCTGTTATCTATTATTTTATCAAAACAGAGTCCAAATGAGCCACCTTTTATTCTAATATATTATAAATTCCCACATTAATCAAAGAAAAATAAGATAGGCACAGGGGCTAGATTATAACAGTGTAGATATGTTCAATCATAATTTTGTTAGCACATAGAAAGAGGCATGATTGTTTTAGGTTTGAATCTTACTTGTAGGATTTTATTGGATTGGATTCTATCTTTGCACCTGCTATATATCATACTGCATTCTATCTCTATGTTTGCATGAAAAGAGATTTTGCTTTGGAAACTAATCTTACCGGCATAATTTTATTACACTCATAATTTTCTTTGACTTAATTCTATTGCTATGCCTTCTATCGGATTCGATTTTATGTATGCTCCTACCCCCTCGGTACTATATAGAGGGAGGCATGAAGCTGAAGCATCAATCTGATTCTTTCGCCAGGATCAATTCACTATGAATAGAAGGAGAAACAAGAAAACATTAAAAATCCTGACAAGCAAGGACTAAGAACAAGGGGCAACCGATTGAAGCATCAACACAGAAGGTACACTTTAGCAATCTTCTACATGCCCTGGTGAGCGATGACCAAGATCAAGGAACAGATGATCAAAGCATCAACACATATACACATAATTAGGAGTCTGTGGGAAGGTATTCTTCGATGGCCTTCCCCATGCCCTCAATAAGCAACAACCAAGATCGAGAAGCGACTGGTCAAACTATCAACACATACACATGTTCATGCAGGCAGGTATCCAAGGAACATCCGTGTTGATCCATTAAAAGATTAGAGAAATATGTTAAAACTTACACATCCAATAAGGCTATGTATCCAAAACAATTTTAACTATACTAGATTTGTAATATAAATTATATAAAGTTTATCATGGCCAATACGGCTACGAATCTTAAATATACAAAAGGTGGCTTCAACTTTGAAACAAATCTAGCCGTGCAACTAACACTGCATACCTTTCTCGTTTTGCTATAAGAGAGGCGCTAATATACATGCTTAACTTCATGTGATAATTTAAAAATGCATGTCGCTACAACTTATAAGAGATATTTTAGATAAGTCAAAATGTATATTTGTACAAAAGAGTAACAAACCAGATTAAACCAAAAGGATAGTAGGGAGTTTCAAGAATGCTACATGTAAAGACCAGATGGTGAAAGCCCAATATGAGATAATTATGAAACAACTACTTGAGCAGAGAAGAATTACCTTCCCTTCCCGATACCAATCTGAATCTTCTGGATTATCATCTGGAAAACGTGCAACAACAGCCACAGCATTCACATTCGAATGATTCACTAGCACATCAACTGCTCTTAACAGAGAAGCAGAGTTCCCGATGCTCCCTGTTGATTTCCCGCATTTCGGATCAAACCACGTCTTGATCTACACCATACACAGGCGTTCATGAAGTAGACATGTAGATGTCATTCAGCCGAGCTGTCATTTCAACTAATACTTTCTGAATAGTATGTGCACCTCCAGGGGAGCATCTGTGACAATGTACTCAACCACAGGAAGGCCAAGAGAAGCCCTCGCAGCATCTGCGACCTGCAGATGGCGGAGTTGGAGCTCTTCCTCGATTCCAGAATCTAATACCAAGCCTACCTAGGTTGGATCACTTCGAACGTATCAAGATCATTCTGTCACGATTTACAATCTACGGTTACATCACCCCAATTTGTGTGTGTGTGTCCTGAGCCAATGCATCATCACTCACCTTGTTCTGGTGAACGGGTTGGAGAGCCCAAGCGCCTTCTGCGAACCTGTCGAGGGCGTATCCCTCCACGTAAAGCGTATTTGGCATCGGCCAGTAGAGCATCGCAGCGTTGAGCACCTACGATTTTAAAGCTTCAACCATTAAGCAGCCAAGCTCAAATCGTAATGGAGAAATGGCAAGTGAAGGAGCTGCCTAAGTTCAGTTCTCGCAAGGGCGTCGTGCTCTTACATTGGGGTGGGATATGACGCAGTCGGCTACGGCGGCGAGGGCACGCGCCACCGGGAGGGCGTCGCCGGCGAAGCCCCCGACGGCGGCGCCGACTCCGGTGGGGACGACCAGGACGGACGTGTAGGGCCTCCTGAAGCCCGGGGCCCGCGCGTCGGCGGACGGAGAGAGGGAAAGGGCCCGGGCTCGCCGACGCGGCGGCGGCGGCGGGAGGCGAGCGGGGAGGAACGGACGGGCGAGGTGGTGCGCCATTGCTAGCGCGGCGCAGAGAGCGAGGGCGGGGAAGCGAAGTTGCGAAGGGGATAAGGTTGCGCTAAGCTGGGCCAAACCGGCCTGCCAATTTAGGCCCAATTTTACCCCATACAGTTCTTCCACATGAGCCCACCTGTCAGCGGCGAGAGCTTTCTTTCCACCAAAATCTCTTGTAGAAGCCCATCTCTCAGCATCCACTAGACGAGTAAACGAGAGTCCTCCTTCCAGAGTCGAGGGCGAAGCTTCGCCGGCGAGATGCTGCCTCCGCCGCCGCTGTGCGTCGCGTCCTGCTCGACCCCGCCACGCGCGCCGCAGCCTATCCTGCGCTTCCGGCGCCCAGCCGGCTTGGTATCCGTCTCCGCGTCGCGCGCGGCCCCGGCCGTCTCCGATGACCTCGTGCTCCGCATCGCCGAGCAGCTCGAGGACTCGGTGACCGCCGCCTCGCCGCTCCTCGACCCGCTCCGCTCCGCCTCGGCGCTCTCCCTCCTCTCCACGTCCTGGCCCACCCGCCGCTCCAACGAGGCCTTCCGCTTCACCGACATCTCCTACCTCCGCTCCCTTCCCATCTCCCTCCCCTCCCAGGCCTCCAACCTTGCGCCGCCCTCCTCCCCCTTCGACTCCCATGTCATCTTCTCCGATGGCCTCCTCGCCTCCGCTTCCGGCACCCATGTCGCCGCCCTCGCCGACCTCCCCCCTGGCCGCGCCAGAGACAGAGCAGCCGCCGCCCTCGCCGCCTCGGCGGAATTCTCCTACAAAGACCTCTTCTACGACTTCAACGCCGTCGGAGCGAGGGACGTCGCGGTGGTGCACGTTCCTGAGGGGGTCAATATGGCGGAGGACCCAGTACACTTTATGTTCTCCTACAGCGGCAACGACGGTGGTAGTATGGTGATGTCGAACCCAAGGGTTCTTGTTGTGGCGGAGAAGGGGGCCGAGGTGGCCATCGTGGAGGAGCACTTTGGGATTGGAGAAGAGGATGGCGGGCGCTATTGGGCCAACCCGGTGGTGGAGATCATCGTGGAGGAGGGTGCCAAGGTGGTGCATTCCTATGTGCAGCGGCAGTCATCGGCGGCGGCTCATACCAAGTGGACCACCGTCCAGCAGGTGAAACTGTCTTCATACACTATGTATTCATTTTATTTGATAATGGCATTATCAAAATGAATTTTCTAGGTTTTTCCAATGCAAAGATGTGCACTATAGGATTTGCTGGTGATGGTAAAGTTTGGTTGGCCTATATATTATATTGTTATTCTGTACATTCAGCTAGGAGAGTGATCAGTGATGATGTCAAAAGCTATTATGATTCAATTCTGAAGAAACATGGTTAGGTTTTTAACTGTTTGTGGGCAGCAGTAATCACATCAATGTCTGATTGTATCAGCTAACTTGTAACTGGAAGTAATCATCTTCACATGAGGGGTGAGGAGTGGCCGAGTGGGTGCTTTCTGTTGTCAGGTAGAATTAGGGCAACATGATACTAATCAACGAGGGAGCCGGTAAAGTCGGTAATATGCAGTACTCACTAACACAGTAACACTAGATGCAATTACTATTGGCAGTGCTTTTTTCGTACTTTGAATCAGCAACCTCATGAAATCTTATAGATATTGTGCAAGCAAAAAAGTTTGGAGTAATGTTCCATAGCTTTTCTTCATCATACTCAGTAACACTAGATGCAATAAATATTGGCAGTGCTTTTTTCGTACTTTGAATCAGCATCCTCATGAAATCATATAGATATTGTGCAAGCAAAAAAGTTTGGAGTAATGTTCCATAGCTTTTCTTCATCATACTTTTAGTAATATAATGGTGGAGAAAGCTTACTCTGTTTCTCTTCAGAATCAGTTGCTATGTTTTGATTGTATGTAAAGAGCCACTTGTGCATCCCTTTGTAGTCGAAAATGCAGGACACTTGTAAAGAAATCTGTGTTTGTAGTGAAGTTTATTTGAAATGGTAAGTCATTCTTTGTTTGCAGAATACATCTAGTAAATATGAGTTTGTTGAGGTCAGCACGGGAGCAAGACTGAACAGGCACAATCTCCACATTCAGCAATTAGGACCGAAGACAGAGAATGAATTATCAACATTTCACTTGTCATCTCAGAATAAGCAAATACATGATCTGCATAGCAGGCTAATACTTGACCACTCGAGAGGTTACTCACAGCATCTCCACAAGTGCATTGCTTGTGGTACAGGAAATAGTATATTTGATGGAAATATTAAAGTCAACTGGTATTTGGTTTGACTACTTTTATTATCTTCTTGCCTTTTTGGGAAAAATCTCATCAGTTACAATTATTGTTCAAACAGCATGCCGTAATTGAGTTTTTTGAAATTTGGTGTACCAATGTTACACTTGTATACATTCTTTCATTGCCTATATTCCACTGTTGCTGAATATAAGTTTGGACCGTGTTATGTTAGTTCAAAAGGAATGTTGCAATTGTTCTACCCAGAAGAATATTGCTTCACACTCATAAAAACAATAAAAAAGTAAACATAGCACAAGTCTTTTGTGGTCCCAGTCTGGTAAATATAGTGGTACCGTGCAATTGATGTGGATTGTTTCTTTATAGGAGATGTATACCTTGACCTTTCTTTTGAACTTATTGTAACATGATAACATCGTTGTATAGATACCAGCATTAGCAACTTCAATATTTTATTTATGACACTGGCAAAGCATATAGCTGCGTACCTATATTCCTTTTGGTCATAAATACTTTGATGTTTTCCTTTCACAGGTATGCTCAACAAACTGATGCAGGGCAACAAACTAAGGGCCTTCTCCTATCGCCAAAGGCTCTTGTTAATGTGAAGCCAAACCTTCAGATTATTGCTGATGATGTGAAATGTACACATGGTGCTGCTATCAGTGGCGAACTTGATCGAATGGAGCTCTTCTACTTCCTCGCAAGGGGCGTTGATTTGAAAACAGCAACAGATGCCCTGCTGTTCTCATTTGGGGCCCATGTGATACAACGCATCCCATTTAAGCCTATAGAGCAAAAGGCATTAGTGCAGTTCAAAGAGTTACTTACTTCGTCAAGAAAAATCATTGGATAAGCCCCTGAGCTCTTTGAAGTTAGTTCAACAAATTTTGGTTGAGATGAGAAGAGTAGGAAAGGAACGATAGAAGGGGTGGTGCACGTTCCTGAGGGGGTCAATATGGCGGAGGACCCAGTACACTTCATGTTCTCCTACAGCGGCAACGATGGTGGTAGTATGGTGATGTCGAACCCAAGGGTTCTGGTTGTGGCGGAGAAGGGGGCCGAGGTGGCCATCGTGGAGGAGCACTTTGGGATTGGAGAAGAGGATGGTAGGCCCTATTGGGCCAACCCGGTGGTGGAGATCATCGTGGAGGAGGGTGCCAAGGTGGTGCATTCCTATGTGCAGCGGCAGTCATCGGCGGCGGCTCATACCAAGTGGACCACCGTCCAGCAGGTGAAACTGTCTTCATACACTATGTATTCATTTTATTTGATAATGGCATTATCAAAATGAATTTTCTAGGTTTTTCCAATGCAAAGATGTGCACTATAGGATTTGCTGGTGATGGTAAAGTTTGGTTGGCCTATATATTATATTGTTATTCTGTACATTCAGCTAGGAGAGTGATCAGTGATGATGTCAAAAGCTATTATGATTCAATTCTGAAGAAACATGGTTAGGTTTTTAACTGTTTGTGGGCAGCAGTAATCACATCAATGTCTGATTGTATCAGCTAACTTGTAACTGGAAGTAATCATCTTCACATGAGGGGTGAGGAGTGGCCGAGTGGGTGCTTTCTGTTGTCAGGTAGAATTAGGGCAACATGATACTAATCAACAACGGAGCCGGTAAAGTCGGTAATATGCGGTACTCACTAACACTAGATGCAATTAATATTGGCAGTGCTTTTTTCGTACTTTGAATCGGCAAGCTCATGAAATCATATAGATATTGTGCAAGCAAAAAAGTTTGGAGTAATATTCCATAGCTTTTCTTCATCATACTTTTAGTAATATAATGGTGGAGAAAGCTTACTCTGTTTCTCTTCAGAATCGGTTGCTAGGTTTTGATTGTATATAAAGAGCCACTTGTGCATCCCTTTGTAGTCGAAAATGCAGGATACTTGTAAAGAAATCTGTGTTTGTAGTGAAGCTTATTTGAAATGGTAAGTCATTCTTTGTTTGCAGAGTACATCTAGTAAATATGAGTTTGTTGAGGTCAGCACGGGAGCAAGACTGAACAGGCACAATCTCCACATTCAGCAATTAGGACCGGAGACAGAGACTCAATTATCAACATTTCACTTGTCATCTCAGAATAAGCAAATACATGATCTGCATAGCAGGCTAATACTTGACCACCCGAGAGGTTACTCACAACATCTCCACAAGTGCATTGCTTGTGGTACAGGAAATATTATATTTGATGGAAATATTAAAGTCAACAGGTATTTGGTCAGACTACTTTTATTATCTTGCCTTTTTGGGAAAAATCTCATCAGTTATTGTTCAAACAGCATGCCATAATTGAGTTTTTCGAAATTTGGTGTACCAATGTTATACTTGTATACATTCTTTCATTGCCTATATTCCACTGTTGCTGAATATAAGTTTGGACCGTGTTATGTTAGTTCAAAAGGAATGTTGCAATAGTTCTACCCAGAGGAATATTGCTTCACTCTCATAAAAACAATAAAAAAAAAAGTAAACATAGCACAAGTCTTGTGTGGTTCAGTCTGGTAAATATAGCGGTACCGTGCAATTGATGTGGATTGTTTCTTTATAGGAGATGTATACCTTGACCTTTCTTTTGAACTTATTGTAACATGATAACATCGTTGTATAGAACCCAGCATTAGCAACTTCAATATTTTATTTATGACACTGGCAAAGCGTATAGCTGCGTACCTATATTCCTTTGATCATAAATACTTTGATGTTTTCCATTCACAGGTATGCTCAACAAACTGATGCAGGGCAACAAACTAAGGGCCTTCTCCTATCGCCAAAGGCTCTTGTTAATGTGAAGCCAAACCTTCAGATTATTGCTGATGATGTGAAATGTACACATGGTGCTGCTATCAGTGGCGAACTTGATCGAATGGAGCTCTTCTACTTCCTAGCAAGGGGCGTTGATTTGAAAACAGCAACAGATGCCCTGCTGTTCTCATTTGGGGCCCATGTGATACAACGCATCCCATTTAAGCCTATAGAGCAAAAGGCATTAGTGCAGTTTAAAGAGTTGCTTACTTCGTCAAGACAAATCATTGGATAAGTCCCTGAGCTCTTTGAAGTTAGTTCAACAAATTTTGGTTGAGATGAGAAGAGTAGGAAAGGAACGATAGAAGGATTTCAAGTAAACAAGGTGAAGCACTACAGCCATATTATGAACAGCTAAGAAGTACCACTGTATTATGCAATTTCAGTTTTTTTTAAACCTGCTGATTTATCAATTATATTATCAAGAGACAGAATGCATGGAGGCGGGGCTTCAAAAGTAAATGTTGTTCTCAATTATAGTTTAGAATTGAAGTTGACTTTATATTGCACATTTTTATCGTAAAGAAATACGCGAAAGCCGATTGGTACGTATAGCCAGATACATCTTCTTTATGTGTCAATTACAAAAATGTCCAACAATCATCTAAAAATCCAAAACTATCAAAAAAAAATGTTTATGCTGCGCTTTCACAACAAAAGCTTGATCCTAAGCTAGCAGGGCCGACCATAATAGTCGCTGATATATCTGTTCTATTTTAGAAACACTGATATCTGTTTTGAACTTGATATGCTGTGCTGGAGAAAAGTGAGAACAAAATATGGAGAAAAAAGTAACCATATGGGCTTTGCTTCTGTTTTGCTGTGCTTGTCTAGTGCACTCATAGCCCATCTGTCGTCCAATACATCATGCGGCCGAGTCATCCGTTCATGGATGCCGTGACCACTTGCCTCCTCGTCTTTGGTCTTAGGCCAAGCACCTCATGCATTGGGTCCTTTCAGAAAATAGAAATTTTATTTTTTTGTATTTATTTTTATTCATTTATGCAAAATTATATGTCGGATTGAACTTTAGACACAAATTTACGCCGGTCGAGCATTCAATTAACGACCGGTGCCGTTAGGGTGGGGTACCCGTCGTGCCGTTTGGGTGGGGTACCCGTCGTGCTTTCAAAGCGTGACCGGTGCGGCGCGGACGCGGCGCGAGCGTGGCAGGCGTCGCTGTCGTGCGTTCAAAGTGCGACCGGCGCGGCACGAGCGTGGCCAGCGTTGCTGTCGTGCGTTGAAAGTGCGACCGGTTCCCTGTCGTGCATTGAAAGTGCGACCGGTATGAGAAAACGTCCTCAGCCCGACGGCCCGTGATGGTAGGGGTCATGTCGTGCTTTTAAAGTGCGATTTGTACCCGGTCGTTAATTGAACGCTCGACCGGCGCCTATTTATGTCTAAAGTTCAAACCGACGTACAATTTTGCATAAACGAATAAAAATAAATTTTCTCAGAAAATACACCTTTAATTGCACAGCTCAATATGGCCATTTTCTACGTACACCGCTATTCAAACAATTTCATCAATTACTTGCAGTTCAGAAAGCGAAGCCAAAGAGGAATACATTATTACCCTCGTTTTTTTGTCAACAACAAGAGTTTTTAGTTTTCACGAGGTGGTCGACATAATCGATAATCAGATTTTGTAAACATGTAATTTTTTTAATTGATAACATGAATTAAAAATAGTGAGGATAACCACCCTGTAAACGAACAACCCGTCAGTATGACGCTATGCGACCCGGGCAAAAGGCAACCGGTAACCAACACTTTGGACGACGGAGTAGTGTACAAGGGAGAAACCGGCATCACAACTCACAAGGGAACAGGAAGCCAAGAAAGACATTATCCTGTTTAGTCTCTAAGATTAATTCAGACTAGGAAAGGGCAAGCATCTAGAGGTGGAATATCCTCCAAGAGAGAGAAGAAGAAAGAAAAGATGCCATTATCCACCCATCCATTTGAGAATTTGAGATATGCGTCGGCTTAGAGGCTTCCTTCATCTTGCTACATGGAGTATTTCTTTCCAAAAAGGTGTGCATCAGCCAGACAAGTTGCTGGTTTTTAGGTGATTTTCCATGGACCATGGGAAAGGCCGCAGAAGGGGGTTAATTGGTCAATGATTCATCAAATTATCAAAACAAAATTCACGCAGAGCCAGCTGTTTTTTCTGGTTCTCTATGATTGTTGACAGATGCCACACGTTCGTTGGATGGTTATCATGGATTGGTAGGGCGTTTGTCTTCCTACCGATCCCAGACCAGTGGATGGATATGTGTTGCATTCGAAACATAGAATCCATGGGTGATTTTGATATTTGTTAAGGTTTTCTTAAAAAAACTTAATGACCAGGACCAGCTAGCCTGGGCGGGCGTGAGGTCCTCGCTGTCAGTCCCGACCGCGTCGTCTGGTCAAGGCGCTATCGATTCGTGTGCTGTCTTTGCGTTTTAGTCCCCATTGAAGTTGTGATTTCTCAACCGGTCTTTAGAGAACTACACATGTAAGAAGATGTTTTATCATGATACTCCGGAGTATTTGATAAACATTGTAGCATGTAATAAGATACTATGGAAATAATTTTGCATGAATTATACCTTTATACAAGATTGTTTGCATGTAAAAACTTCTCTTGGTCTCATAAAATGTGTCTTGTTTATAAGGGAACAAACCACTACGGTTTCGCAATACATGTCATATAATCTTTTACCTTGTAAATTCAAGATGCTGATAGAAATATATTAGGAGAGCCCCTGGGCTTATGGCTTATGGTTGTTTGTGGTTGGTGTTAAATGATCGCATTGTCGAAATGGTTGGATAGAGAAAATCCACTTCATAACACCGAATTGGGATGCCTAATAGTGACACTCATTTCTTATCAATTTTAAAATATAACCCTACACACACCAATTTTTTCAATTAATGGCATTTCATTCATTTATCATTTTTATTACCTTTTCCAACGAGACAAACGAAAATACCCATCTATTCCTCTCCCTAAACATATCAAGATTTTTATTTGCAAAAAATTTAAAACCAAAGTAATATTTTAATTTTCAGATTTTGAAATTGTGAACACAGAAAATAAAAAAATTGACATTATATGAAATCTGGATTTTGAATTTTGATATCCAAACATTCAAATTCTAGAATTTAATTTAAATTCAAGTCATTATTGTTATTATCAAAATTCCAATTTTCAAATGTCAAGATTCAAAACTCAACCTTTCGAATTCAAAAGTAAATTTTCAAATATAAATATATAGAATTTTAGTTGTCAAAACTTCATATTCCCCTAGTGTATAAGAGAGAATTGCGTTTTTACCCTGCTTTTCAAAGCTAATTGTGATTTTGCCCTTGTTTTTCGTGATTGAACCAGCCGTTTGCCCTCATTTTCAACTCCGTTAAGCTGGGGCCACCTAAGAGAACGATAAAAAGAAACGTAGCCTCTTGTTCAAACTGCAGTGTCCCCTCATAGTCTTGTGCCAAACCCTACTGGCAAGTGGTTGACGCAACGGGTTGTGCAGGACGACAGCGTGGGCGGGCGACAGACCAATGGCACGCGCGAGCGGGCTACTGTACTAGCAGAGATAGGCTGTAAGTGATACAACTAGGATTCCCTCTTGGCCCAAGTTTGATTTGTTGATCTATAATGTCACTGTGAAATACTAGTCCACGTGAGCTATCATGTCACTGTTGTAATATTTTGAATAATATGTACTCAAAACAAGGAAAAATCATAACGTGCTAGTAAAAATAAGGGCAAATATGAAAAGACATGTGCCATTGACGCCGTTAAGTACACTTACCAAGATAGGGCTAAATGTGCTCTTCAATTTGAAAAAAGTAAGGGCAAAATCACAATCCGAAAAAAATGAGGGTAAAATTACAATTTCCTCTCAAAGAAGGGTAAGAGCACAATTGCCCCTTAGTATAATGTCACAATTTGGATTTAATACATTTGAACTTTCAAATTTCAAAATTAAAATATGATTACATTTTGTAAAATTTAGATAGTACTCGGATTTTGGTGGAGAAAGAACATAAGGGCATTTTTGCCCATCTTGGCGGGAAGATAATGAAAATGACGGAAATGAGTGGAATGTTATGAATTGAAAATTTTGGCATGCACACTGTTATATTTTAAAAGGCAACATAATTGAGTGTTGTTCATCGCGAGGCATCTCAATTCAATATTGTGAACTAAAAATTCTAATCGGTAATTGTGGTGGCACTAATTGAAAGTGGTTGGTGATGGATGATTTGGGTGGTGCTGTTTCAAACTTCAAAGTGGCTAGAGATAATCTATGCATCAATTTTTTAGTACTTTGCGTTTATTGATTGGAGCGGTGCAGATTTAAGTGGTTGTGGTAGGTGATTGGATTGACACATGGTTTGAAGTGGTTGGTAATCAAGGTGGCACCAATCCGAAAGTGGGTAGTGGTCATGGTAACAACGAGGGAGGGGAGCATATATCATTACAAGGGTATTGCCGAGGTTTTGAGAAAATTGAACTCAAACCACGGTAGAACCTGTCAAACATTGTTTGAAAACCGATACACCCACCGACCATGTTAATTTCCCCCAAGCACATAAAAACTATTTTGTAAAGCAACAATCTACTATTGGCGCAAAGAAAAAGAAAACCTTCCTACTGCCTCGCCGCAATCATCATAAGTTACCATAATTAATTAAAGAAAATCAATTTTTAATTGACCAATACAATAATATAAAATTTATCAAAAGAAAATAAACTCAATCTTTTATTTGGGCAATACCATATAGTACAATTTTTTTTCGAGTACATGATCGCAAAATGCGAGATACGCTCGCCATTCAAATGGAAAGCAGCAGGTTGGCGACAGTATGGTGGCACCCAACATCCCATTTCTAAAGTCCCCAAAATGCCCTCCGCCCCACCTATAAATACGCCCCCTCGGAGCCATGGCGAGCCTTTCCCGTCTCCTCTCCCGTCATACGCTGCCTACAGGGCACCCCGGAGCTCCATCTTATTTGCAGATAAGCCCTCGTCCCCCATCTTTGTCTTACATTTAGGCCCTTTTTCGTTCGGGTCTACTCCTTTTTCGAGCGTATTCTTGCAAGTAAACCCCTCACCCTCGTCCTATTCTAGTCTCCACTCCTTCCTCGTCTGGTTCTTGGTCTTGCCGCGAGGAGCTCGTAGATCCGATCCAGAGAACCCCATGTTTACCTATCCCTTCCTCTGACGGCCGCCGTCCTCCGATGAGGCTGGGCGTGCTCCGCCGCCGCCGTTCCCACTCCTTCTCCGTCGCCTTCCTCTACTGGTTCTACGTCTTCTCATGAACAACTCGCCCCCCAAGAACACCGCATCCACCACCCTCTAGTTCGATTGTTTCTCTCTCTCTCTCTCTCTCTCTCTCTCTCTCTCTCTCTCTCTCAGTTTCTTGTTTTCTTCGAATCTGTTCGCTCTTTTCCCCCAAAGATCTCTCCTTTTTTTCGGGTTCTTGAACAAGTAAGTTAGTCCAAGATCCTGACCATGTCGACGCGCCGGAGCTCCAGCCCCGACAGCGGCAACACCGGCGTCGGATGCGCCTCCGACGAGCGCAAGCGCAAGAGGATGCTGTCGAACAGGGAGTCGGCGAGGCGCTCCCGCGAGCGGAAGCAGCAGCGCCTGGAGGAGCTCATCGCCGAGGCGGCGCGCCTCAAGGAGGAGAACGCGAGGGTGGAGGCCCAGATCGACGCCTACGCGAGCGAGCTGGGCAAGGTGGACGGCGACAACGCGGTGCTCCGCGCGCGCCACGGCGAGCTTGCCGGCCGGCTGCAATCGCTCGGCTGCGTGCTGGGGATCTTCCAGGAGGCCGGCGAGCCCGTCGACATCCCGGATATCCCCGACGAGGTGCTCCGCCCCTGGCAGCCGCCGTTCGCGCCGCAGCCCATCGCCGCCGCTGCCACCGGCGACATGGCCGACGCCTTCCAGTTCTGAGCCAAGGGCCTCCAAGACATGCCATGCCATGCTATGCCATGCCATGCTGCTTACTACTGTCTATCTATGTTTAATTACCTATCAGTACTACCTTTTGCGATTGTGCTTATGTTTAATTACCTATCAGTAATCTGGACCATTAATTTACCAGCAGTGTGTGTGCTTGCAATCCTTCGTAGTAATGTGTGCTTTGGATCAATGTTGCCTGGATTGTAATATCTTGACATGACTGTAATGTCCTGAAATGCAACCCATATGATTTACATGCTTGTGTCGTTCATATTCCTAGCCAAGGTACTATTCGCCCTTTTCAAGGAGATGTTTTGATGGGGGGCTTGCTTGAATTATGATAAACTTTGCTACCCGAGGTATCAATCATGTCATGAATCTTCAGTTTGAACCATGTTCTTTTACAATTTAGGCGTCGTTTTTAACTGGGCCTATGAATTGAAATGCAAAAATCCATCGTACCTCCCTGAAGATTGTTCTTGCGCTGCAGTAATGCACCTGTTCAGATAGCTATATTTTCGGCCCTGTTTACTTCTCATTCTCGACTAAGTTTAGCAGTTCGATACACCTATAGCGTAATTAATACTATTGTTAGGTGGTGTTTGATTCGTAGTCACAACTAACATTAGGCTAGAAAATTTGCGGTTCACGTGTAGCCATTTTCATCGAGCATATGCAAGACATAAAAAATAATCATGGATCTGTTTCTTTCCTCGTTACTGCAAGAATTGAGAAGTAAAATCCAAGGTCTCGTGATTCTTCCAAACCACACTGCCTTTTCTTTTCTCTCCATCTTCTGTGATGAGCTCCGGGTGATGATTCTCTGATTGGCATGAACAACGATAGAACGAGGTAAAGCAAGATACGGCAGCTTCGCAGTCGTAAAAATCCGCTCACGCATATCTCCGGAGCCGGCCCACCAACCCAATATTTTTTGATATCCGTCAATGGATGCGGCGAATTTTGCCTCAGCAACACAACGAAAACATGTTACATTTTGATTTCTCCTTCGCGTTTAAGTTTATTTGGCTGGGCTGGCCAATGATTGGTGGGGACGCAAACAATTCCCTCGTAGATGCTACTGTCCCCATACAATGCCGCCATACACACAATAAATATCGACAAAAAAATGATGAGATTACTTTTTATTTGATTCGGTTTTCATGCATTTGATATCAACCCCTGATTACCGCAGCAAGTCTCTCACCTTATCCTCTTCCTGTGAATCGAATATGATCACCACGTGGCGGACAGCAGGTCAATCCGAATGCATGATGCAAACAAATCCAAATTTAGGCACAGAATTAAACAAAATAATGCATAGCAGAGAGAGAGAGAAGCCTTCTCTGTCAAACCATTTTTTACTACTAGATCACACACACAAAAAAAAAATCATTTCTGACTCGATTGCGGTGAAACAAATTTGGAGCGTCAATTCACAAATAAACCTAGCTCTCATCAAATTCTCGTATTTTTCTAAAATTATTTTATCATCTGTAATTATCTATGCACGTATTAGTGTTTAGAATTTATTTTAAATGTTCTTCAACTTCCAACTTCAGTGGATCAAAAAATTTTAAAAAAAAACTTATGAAATTGAGATCTAGCTACCGGTAAAGTTACATATTTTTTTGGAGTTTGTGAAATTTTCTTTTTTATTAATTTATTTCCGGAGCGTGAATTTTAGATTTACACATGGTTGACATCACGAAACACCGTAATACGCTACGAGACGCCATAACATATGATGGAGCGGGTGTACACTGGACACACACCATATCCGTTTCCCTCCTTTTCCCGCTAGGATCGGAAATCCTGTATTTTCCATATCCATACGATCGAGTCCTTAGGTTTCCGAAATAGTGTACTGGAAAAACACCCTCAAAATCTGTTGACACGCCCTTGCACAACAAAAATTATACTTAACAAGCAGAGTGCCGACCGTAATGGTCACAGCTGCTCCATGTATTCGCACCCTTTGTGCACCCTCGTCGAGCTCCAGGCGCAACATCCCACCCCTTGAGGAAGCCTGCATGCATGCAGCAAGAGCACATTGTGAGATTATTGTCAATTTGAACCGGATATTGTGCTAACAATAGTGAGATTATTGACTACGGTGTGCTTACCATGTATGACGTGAGGGTTGTCTTTCCTAGCTTTCTCGCCCAGTACGGTGCCAGGGCACAATGTACGCTTGCGCACACCAGATCCTGTCAAAACAGGTGACTCAAAAATACATTAGTGATTCACGGTTTGGTTCGGTTTTAGTTGATTGGGTTAAAATTTTTCGTTTTGTGTAGACCATTCAATGCAATGTTTTATAATAATTTTTTGAGGTTTTATAGGGTTTTTCTCAAAAAAAATTAATTAATTTTTTAACCTTTCTAATTTTTTTTATGATCCTTAACCTTTAACTCAACCAATTAAAATCAGATCAAGGACTTGTTTGTTTCAGATTAAATTAAATTAAATTAAATTAAATGATAATTTGTTATTTTTGTATAGACCAAACGCTGTAATATTTTGTAGTTATTTTTTATAGGATTTTAAATAGTTCTTCTTAGAGTTCAAAAAAAATTTCATATTTTTTGAATTTTTTAAAACGTATTTCGAGTGGGCCACAAATTTGCTACAGTAAAACTCAACTCAACATTAATTTAAAACAAACAAGGCGCAAATCTGGAAGACGTTTTCACCATAATGTAATGTACCTCATTGACGCCTAGATTGGGTGCAAACAATCGAGTGAAGAAGTCGGCTTGAGATCCAAGTGCAGCTCGCCCGGTGATGATCACTCCCCTTCGGGCACATTTTTTTATCTTTGCCAAGTCTGGATGTACACGGGCAACCTCTTCTCCGGATGAAAGTTCAACCTGGTAAATCAAAAGATACCGGAATACATCCTCACCCATTCCCTCCATTTGAATTTCGCAAAAAATAAAAAAGACCATTCTTTAAATTTTGTGTGTAAAAGTCCTTCCCATCCTTCACCTCTTTTCCTCTCTCCAGTAGCCAAGACCGGTGCCTCAACCGAATCCGATCAATGCACCATTCCATGGTCGAGCCCCTGGCTTACCTTCTATTGGGCCACACTAACTTGGCTTGGGGCATGGTGTTCGGGGACAGGGAGGAAGACAGGTCTCACAAGACCATAGGAGAGGGAAAAGAAAGGATTTGTAAGAAGCGATGACCTTTTTCCAAATGCATGAGTGAGGGTGTGGGTCTCACACACGTACTGATCTTGAAGTGAGATCGAACAATGGGGGAGGTGACTAGAACTACATACATATATAATTGGGAGGAATCTTTGATCATATCTGTGACATCCTAATAAAAATTATTAGGTGTCTCAATATTTTCTCTAAACAAAACCAAGGTATCACTTTATAGTTTGTCAGCATAATTCTAAGTTAGATGCTCGCGGGCCAGATTAGCATGCAATTAGGGCCCATAACACATTGTTTTGCACTTTTAGCCCATGAAAGAGCAGGCCAAAGGACCCCCTGCGCCCTAGCCCCTATAAACACCCCTCTCACTGTTCACCGCCGCTCAACCCCTCCCCTCCCACAAAAACCCTAATCTCCGGCTCAAGACCCTCTTCCCGAGGACGTTTTTGAGGTAAACACCTTTTACCGTAGTCAAATCGATATGTAGATGGCACCATTAGATAGATCTCGTCGAAATGGATATGCGGATCGCCCCTTTTGGCCAAGAAACACGCATTGTAGAACTCGCCGAAGTTTAGAGGTCACACGGTCGCCGGCGAACCTAGGTGTTCACACCGCCGGCGGAAAACGCGCGCCCAACCAGGGGCCGCCACGTCGCCCCGGCGCCGCCGCGCCAGTCGCCGTGCAACGCGTGTCCCGACCGGGCCCCACAAAACGCGTCCGCACAGGACCGCGCCGGCGACACCGCCAATCACACTCCGACGCTCATCCCGGCGGGGCCCACCTGCCGCGTCGGTTTCCGACAGCGCCTCCACCCTCGCCCAATCTCGTAGCACCACCTGTCCCGTGGGACTCACCGCTATTGGCGTCTCCGATCGTCCTGTCGCCGCCACCCAATAGCAACGCGAGGCGTGTCCCGTGGGACCCGCCGCTGACGCCGGTACCACCTTGTTTCACCCCGTGCCGAATCTAGCCGTGGGTCCCGCTTGTCAGCGGCAGCCGTTTCGCCTGCCGCCTAGCGCGCGACGCGTGGCGCCACGTGCCACGCACACGCGCGGTAACCACGCCGTCGTCGCTAACCCGTGGGCACGCCAGCGCCACGTCGGTCCAAGAGCCACGTGGCGTGAAACGTGTCATGCCACGTCAGCCGCCACATGTCATGCCATGTCAGCACCCACAAGCCCCCCCCGAGTGCCACGTGGCATGCCACGTCAGCTACCACGTGTGCCATGTCACTGCCATCTGTCGCCACGTGTCATGCCACGTCACTGCCACGTCAGCATCGGCCCATAGCTGCTGTTCCGTGGGCCCCGTTTGTCAGCCGCTGGGCGACACTGCCCAGTGGGCCCCACCTGTCAGCCGCACCGCGCCCCGCCGGACAGGGCCGTGCGCGCACGCTAGAGAGATGGGTAGGCTTCGTTGATTCGGCCCAATTTAAGGTTAAATGGGTTTTTCTTTTTTCTGGAATTTTCTAATTAACCCGAAACTTCCTCGAATTGTTTAGGGAGCTCCGTAACTCAAAATTAGATGATTTTGGAGCCTAAAAATTACATTTTAATCCTAGAATTTTTATGTATATTTTATAATTAATTTCTCTGTACTAATTTTGCTATTGTGTTACTTTTTCCGTTTTCGCGTTGACAGTTGGTGTGATTGTTGTGCCGATTGTTGTCCGGAGCCGGTGTGGGACCAGCAAAGCGTGGAATTCTTCGAACGCAAGCATAGTTACATGTTCTCTCCTAGTTTTAGAATATAATTCGTTGTTGCCTACTTTTCGAACTGCGCTTGCATGCATGAGAATTAGGTGTGAGTACCTAAGCATATTAATAATCTATTAATGTGCCCTAGCTGCCCTTGCAAAACCATTGTTATTTCCAGTAGCCTATCCTTGACTAGATGTGTAGGTTTGCATCGTGGATTCAATATAAAATGTGCCTTGTGAGGTGTATGCTTCATAGTGGTGTTTTGGATGAAATCTAAACAACTAAAACTAATGTAGTTGATTTAGAGGAGACCCTACAGAGATGTTTCTCGGAAGGCGGTGGAGATGAGACGGTCTCCTCTAATAAGGACTCAAGCTTGTGTATTGCTAGACCAAACCATACCGTACAGCCACTTGTGCCTTTAGCCCTGGCTTAGTACACTATGAAACCCACTGACCACTTGCTCGTAGGCTGTCCTGTTACGTTTCGTCACTGTTGCCCTAGGGGGAGTCTTACAATCTCTTCTGAGGGGTAGGTACGTCCCTGAGACCGAATGCCTTAAATGGGGAACGACCCACGGGTGGTGTCCAGAAGTAGTAGGAGCCCTACCGCGGTGGACACCGGCGGGGCCGGGGAAACCAAAAGAAAGGGCAGGCGAAGTGGTGGGCGTAGTAGGCTAGAAAAGTCTTGTACTGTATCTCCTACTGGATGAGATGGGGCTTGTGGGAAAATTTGTACACATTCTGCAGAGTTAAAACTATAATGATAGTCGTGTCCACGGTCATGGACGGGGCGAGAGGTTTGCACATGTAGATTCACCCTTTTCAATAATAAACTTAACTAGATTAGGCTGGGATTGGCCTGGTGCAAGAGGCACCTTCCGTTGGAAAGTTGAGAGTCAATACTGATGATTATGCATTCACTTAACTAAAATTGGAACAGCTAAAATGTGACTAGAAATAAGTTTTGGGTAAAATAACATAATCCCCATCCTCGACCCTGCACTCATATTTAAGGATTGCTTGCTGGGTAGCCGCGTACTCATTAAATCTATCGCGGACATATTTATACAGATTTCAGTCAGGATTAGGAAGGCCCTGACGGGGAAGCGCAAGGTTAGTTAAGGTGTACGGGTCGACACCCCGAAATGTATCGCAGTTATTTAATTGAATACTCTGATGTTCTTTCTGCTTAATATTTAATTCCTCATGGACTATTCAACTGGTATGCCAGTTCCTTTGTAATAATGCTACTGTGTACTCGTATTTCACTTTAATTACATGCACTGTGATGATTCCACCGTGTTGTTCACCACAAGATACTAAAGTGGAATTAGTATTGCCTCGTGGTGCTGGATTCCCATTACAAGTACCGGGGTCACGACAATATCCTCACTCTCGACTCCTGCATATCATAGTTCTTGACTCTCCCCCCCAATAAACAA